>JAMKPZ010001603.1:0-26697 GCA_024699675.1 Amphibolis antarctica | reverse complement strand
GAAGAGGGTGGTCATGGCTCTTTGGTAAGTAGCACTTGCATTTTTGAGCCCGAATGGCATCACCCTGTAACAGAAGACGCCCCAAGGGGTTGTGAACGCGGTTTTCTCTTTGTCTTCTTTTGCCATGAGGATTTGTTGTATCCAGAGAATCCATCCATGAAAGAGTATACCTCGTACTTGGCGGTGTCATCTACCAAGACGTCTATGTGTGGTAGCGGGAAGTCGTCCTTGGGGCTGGCTTTGTTGAGGTCCCCATAGTCGACGCACATGCGTACCCGCCCATCTTTCTTTGGGAAGGGTACCATGTTTGCCACCCATTTTGGGTAGAGGATAGGCTGGAGGAACCGGACATTCAACTGTTTGTGGACTTCTTCCTTCAGCTTCTAGGCCCATTCCTGTCTCATCCGTCTAGCTTTTTGTTTCATAGGTCGGGCCTCTGGTTTGAGGGGTAGTCGATGGACTGCTACCCGTTCATCCAAACCGAGCATGTCTTCATAATCCCATGCAAACACCTCCACAAATTCACGCAAGAGTGTGAGGAGTTGTTTTTGGTAGGGCTCGAGAACCTCTTTGCTAATTTTCATTTCTTTTCTGTGTTGTTCATCCCCAAGGTTTACAAGTTCAATTTCATCCGTGGATGCTATGCCTATAGACTCGGGTGGTTGAACCCACGGGTTTTCTTCTTCAGATTTTTGGCTTTGCAAGTAGGGGCCATTAGCATCTCTAGCAGCTTGTTGACCTCCAAGCTGGAAGGGCGCTGGACGATGGTTTTTGTGGGAGCGGTGCCCGTGGTTTTCTGGCAGGGTGCCGGGTACGTGAACCGGCTACTGGTTCGAGGTAGTGACAGACCCCGGAAGTGCTTTAGAGGGGATGATAATGGACTTGCCGTGCTCGTCTTCCTGAGGTGTTGTGTCGTCGGGCCGCATCAATTATTCTGGCCGCCAAGCATCCACAGAGAGTGAGGGGCAAAATGCCCCTAGTTCTTCCCTGGTGGGAGGAACTAGCTGCCAGGTAGATGGGAGGCAGAAACTGGGTGGAGTTTCGGAAGAGAATGCAACAGGTCGATCTTGTTTACTGGCTTGAGGGGTGGGGCAGAATGCCCCCTAGTTCTGTCTCGAAGTGTTGGCCAGCATTTTGAAAGATGTTGCCCAGACTGAGTAGGCTAGCTGTCCTGACTCCATGATGCAGTGCCCTTATTGGTGGTTGACGGTTTCCGGCTGATCTGGCCGGTGCCCGAGGGATTGGTGGTTTGCTGTGTCGAGTGAGAGACTTGGTATGATTGCCAAGTCCCGGTTGACTTGATCAGTTTGCAAAGTCAGTGGCTGCTGAGGACGTAGCTATCGGCGCACTTGTGTGTGGGATGCCAAGCCTTGCTGTTGAAGGAGTGGGTTCCGGTGTGAGTCACGTGGAAGCCATCAGGCTTGCCTTCTGATGTTGATGACCTGCAAGCCTGGAGTGTTCCCACCTAGGTCATCAGGTGGGTGCTACTGTGCTAGTTTGAAGGAGAGGGGGAAGGAGCACACCTTCTCGTCTCCTTTCCCTGTACAAACCAGTTGGACGCTGCATTCGTTTCTGAAGTTCCTCCCTGTAGGATTGGCACTGGCGAGGGTGGTTGGTGAAGAGTTGGGTCTCCGGTGCACACTGGAGATTCTCTGAATAGTTGCAGCAGGCCATCTTCTAGCTCTTGATCTGGTTGTGGGTTGTCCTCCCAAGGCTCCATTCGTCTGGACAGGTAGTCATAACCATTTGGGTTCTGGAGTTCCGGAGGTGAGGTGGTAGCCGATTCCGGTGTCGGGTGTGGTGACCCGGATGATGCCACAGCTACTACAGATTATCCTGGGTGGTAGTAATTTTCTGCCAGTATGACGATGACCTCTCCCTTCCATAGGAACTTAAGCATCATATGAAAGGTGGAAGGCACAATGGAATTTTGGTGGAGAAATGGGCAGCCCAGGATAAGTTTGTAGCTTGGGGGAATGTCTACCACGTGCACAGGAACCTTGAAGGTGGCTGGTCCGATGATGAGGTGGAGGATGACTTCACCTTTGGCTTCGTGCAGAGTGCCGTCGAACCCTCTCATCACTCGATCGGTGCGGAGCAAGTCTTGCTCTTTGAATCCCAGCTTGTGCAAGACTTGTAGCGGGCATAGGTTTAACCCGGATCCGTCATCGATCATTACCATGGGGATGCAGAGGTCCTTGTATTGCACCCAAATATACAAGGATAGTTTGTGATTGGTCCCAGCCAGTGAGAGATCTAGATCTGACAAGTAGACGAAGTAGGGGACTGTTACCGTGGCCACCATTCCTTGTATGGCCCCGGGAGCGAAACCTTGGTCCACTTTCGCCACCTACAGTGCTTTGAGAAGGGTCTAGATAGCACGATTGGGTCGGAATAGCTACCTTGCGAAAACTCCATCACGAGCACCTGCTTGAAAACCCCTATACAAAAGTAGCGAAACAAAATGCCAAAAAAGGAATCACCAGAAAACGTCTCGACCTTTCTACACAACACGGCACAGATATTCATGTATGAGGGGAAGGGACAACACTCCTTCCCCACCTTTGGAACTAATGTATAATCAAGCGTGTAGTCAAAATAACCGGTTGCTAGGTAAGATCAACCGGCCACCGTCACCATTACCCGAGGACGTTCGACTCCTCAACACAACCCAAGTCAGAACGTCAACTATCCAAGGTGAAGGTAAGGAAAAGTTCGCCCACGCACGCCAGCTAAAACCGTTGGATGCCCAGACCACAACCTGCGCAAGACGAGACGACGCACAGAAAAATCAACTGGTTGCTAGGTAAAATGACCGGCCACCGCCACCAGTACCCAGGTACGATCGACTCCTCAAAATACCTCAAAAACCATACTTAGACATATGGGTCGGGCGTTTAACCGACCTGCCATCGGCAAACCAGTAAGGAAACCTGGTTTCCGGTTCCCCAAAACCCCCATGGGCGCGCATGGAGGGGGGGAAACAGCCTACAAGCTGCCAGTTGGCCGGTTCAAGGAACCGGCCCCCGTTTCCCCAAAACCCCCATGGCTGTGCCTGGAAGGGGGGAAACAGCCGGCAAGCCGCCGGCCCCTATTTCCCCAAAACCCCCCATGGGTGCGCATGGAAGGGGGAAATAGCCGGCAAGCTGCCGGCTAGCCGGTTAAAGGAACTGGCCCCCGTTTTCCCCAAACCCCATGGCTGCACATAGAAAGGGGAAACAGCCAACAAGCCGCCGACTGGCCGGTTCAAGGAACCGGCCCCCATTTCCCCAAAACCCCCCATGGGTGCGCATGGAAGGGGGAAACAGCCGGCAAGTCGCCGGCTGGCCGGTTCAAGGAACCGGCCCCCGTTTCCCCAAAACCCCCATGGCTGCACATGGAAAGGGGAAACAGCTGGCAAGTCGCCGGCTAGCCGGTTCAAGGAACCGGCCCCCATTTCCCAAAAACCCTCCATGCATGGAAGGGGGAAACAGCTAGCAAGCCGCCAGATGGCCGGTTCAAGGAACCAGCCCAGGTTTCCCCAAAACCCCCATGGGTGCGCATGGAAGGGGGAAACAGCCGGCAAGCCGTCGGCTGGCCGGTTCAAGGAACCAGCCCCCGTTTCCCCAAAACCCCCATGGCTGCACATGGAAAGGGGAAACAGCCGGCAAGCCGCCAGCTGCCGGTTCAAGGAACCGGCCCCCGTTTCCCAAAATCACCCCATGGGTGCGCATGGAAGGGGGAAAGAACCGACAAGCCGCCGGTTGGCCGACTCAAGGAACCGACCCCCGTCTCCCCAATACCCCATGGCTGCGCAAATGGGTCGAGAAGGTAGCCGACCAATTGCCGGACTAGCAAGCCGGTAAGATAACCCGCGTACCAGCTCTCCCAAAATTCCCAACATGGCACGAACGTGGTCTTAGAGTCGTTACTCCGAATCTCGCCCACAAACTCATAAGAGCACTCGAGAAGATAGTTATGGAGAAGTTTCCATTAAAGTTAAGATATTATTCATCATTTAAAAGGGGCGGGGTACAGACAAACTACTCCTCCTCAGAAGACTCTAAGGGTTCAAACCTCCGAGGGTCGGTTCTCTGGCGCTCCCGCCTCCGTAGGTCACGAGCCCACTCCCACCGCTCCATCCGGTCGACTAGCTGGATCAACTGATCTTCTCGACTCAACAGTCGGATAATCACTTCGTCTCGAGCAAAGAGACGGTCTAGCGACGTGCGCAGATCCTCGGCATAATCCGGATTCAGAGAAGTTCCATCAGTAGACTGTGAAGCAGAAGCAAGAGCAGGAGGACGGCGCCCGGTTGATCTCCCGCCAGATGACGAGCTAGACCGACCCAAGTCGACTGATGTAAGGGGCCGGGTCTAGAGCGGAACCCTCTGCCAGCCTCTAGTTGAGATACGGAGGAAGTGGGCTAGCTCCACCATCGCCTCCCCAAAGAGCAACTAGCTGGGAGGTCGTCGGACCGGGAGAATCACGCCGTTACCATCGCGAAAGTCACAAGGTAAGTCGCCACGCTAACTTCGTCCCAATGCCCCCCTTTCGGGAGGATTGTGTTGTTGAGGACAAAGGAGACGAGGTGAGCGATCGGGTTCAGGTCCCAAGCCTTAACGATCCGTTGGTCAAAATCAGCATCCACGGCAACTGCCGCATTGATGTTGCGAATGCTCCAAGGAATGTTTGACAGGGGGGAGAAAATGTCCAAACCGGTGAAGCGGAATCCCAACACCTCGAACAGAAGCGCGTCAGAGAATTCTATCGGTCTTGACTGAAGGCTTAGATAAAGTTGCGACTCCACCTCCGATAGGTTGGAGTACATCTCGGCCACCAAGCTAGGGACGGTCTCAACCCGGTGGAAGTCCCGGACGAAAGGAAGCAAGCCTTGCTTGGCAAATAACTGCTCCACCTCCGGCAATCGGTCAAACTTGGCCGGCCTCCCATGTAACACCGTCTTGACAGCCAAGCGGCCGTCGACAGGGGATGCCAAATCTTGATCAGTTTCTAGGGGAGCCACACCATCAGCCGCCTCCTCCTCAGAACCTATCGGAGTTTGATACCAAGGGAGTGCCAATCGGACCGATACCGCGTCCGACGCCACGTCATCAGGAATCTCGAATGGCCCTGATGGAGTTCCGGCAAGACGCTGTTGCCATTCCACAGCGACCTTGCGACGCATCCGGCGCCACGAGCTTTGAAGGGGAGTCTCCGCAGAAGCCTCGCCTTCCATTGGCACATGTGAGCTAGAAGCACCAAAGCTCCATTGCCGTTCTCCCAACCACCAATGAGACATTGCCTCGGCCGAAGTAGCGTCACAGCCATTGCCAGTTAATTCAAAGAAAACGGCCAAGTGGGCCAACTCGGCCCGGTTAGGACAGTTGAGCTCCTTCACCGGCAGTTCCTCAAAGTCGTCGGCAAAAGATCGAACCATCGTCACGTAGACCCAGAAGCAGATTGGTAGACGTGCCCCGTAACATTTTTGGTGCGAGGCATGTTGATTAAAGCTCAAGGGAGGAAATTAAGGAAAGATGGAAGAAAATCCAAACGAAAACTCAAGGGAGAACTGAAAACAAGAGGGAGGGATGAGAAAATCTCCAACAACCTCCCCTCTATTTATAGGAAAATGAGCTACCCGGATTCTGCGTGGTTGGAAGCGACAACCGGTTCAAAAACAGGTTGCACAAAAATCAAGAAAGTTGAAAAGATTCCTAAAAACTTTTAAAAGGTATGGTCAAGGCACAGTAACCAAGAAAGTTGCACGCAAACCAAAAAAGATGAACGAAAATCGAGAAAAGTACAGAAGCACGCGAGGCCTTCGTCCAGTTGCCGCCTCCTACTAGGTGGCAATTGTGTGGATAGCCGGCTCGAAGGTAAAATCACAAAAGTACAACGTGACCATTCACTACGTTCCTTGCAGCTTTTTCAATCATGTCACCAGCCGGTTGCCGCCTCCTGCTAGGCGGCAACCGTGTGAATAGCTGGCTCGAAGGTAAAAGTGCAAAGGTACGACATGACCACTGTGACAATGGCAGCTTTTGAAAAAGCAACATACCACATCTTCAACCGGTTGCCGCCTCCCACGAGGTGGCAACCAAATGACCAACCAGACGGAAAGTAATGTCAAAAAAAGTATGATGTGACTATTCACAACAACTTTTAGAAAAGAAACACGTGAAGCCTTCACATCACATCCCGATGCTTCGGAAAAGCTCCGGGATGATGGCACTGGCAAGGATGTTGGCGACGGCCGTTCGGGTGTACGAACAAGTACAACTCGACGGTCCCCATACGTTTTTTTTCTCCGGGAGACGTAAGTCTACTCTTCCGATGCCCTGGAAAAATTTCCGAGATGACACCACCAGCAAGGATGCCAGCGACGGCCGTTCAGGTGTACGAACACGTACAATCCAACGGTGCCCATACATTTTTCGGGAGACGTAAGTCTACTTTTCCGATACCTCGGAAAAGTTTCCGGGATGACGCCACCGGCAAGGAAGCCGGCGGTGGCCGTTCGGGTGTACGAAATGTACAAACCGATGGTTTCCGATTTTCCGAAAAATATAAGTCCTCCGTTAAATCTCATGCATTTACAGACGTCAAGAGAAAAAGGGGTGGGGAAACAGCCGGCAAGCCGCCGACTGGCCGGTTCAAAGAACTGGCCCCCGTTTCCCCTAAACCCCCATGGGCGCGCATGGAGGGGGTAAACAGTTAGCAAGCCGCCGACTAGATGGTTCAAGGAACCGGCCCCTGTTTCCCCAAAACCTCCATGGGCACGCATGGAGGGGGGAAATAGCCGACAAGCCGCCGGCTGGCCGGTTCAAAGAACAGGCCCCCCGTTTCCCCAAAACCCCCCATCGCTGTGCATGGAAGGGGTAAACAGCCGACAAGCCGTCGACTGGCCGGTTCAAGGAACCAGCCCTCGTTTCCCAAAAATCCCCATGGGCGCGCATGGAGGGGGGAAATAGCTGGTAAGTCGCCGACTGGCCGGTTCAAGGAACCGGCCCTCGTTTCCCCAAAATCCCCATGGGTGCGCATGGAGGGGGGAAACAGCTGGCAAGCCGCCGGCTGGCTGGTTCAATGAACCGGCCCCCGTTTCCCCAAAACCCCATGGCTGCGTAAATGGTTTGGGAAGGCAGCCGACCAGTCATCGGTCAACCAGTAGAGGTAGCCGGCTACCAACTCCCCGAAAACCCATCTTTTTCTACCCTATTCACCACCGGATCCAATATGGATCCCCGTTTTATTCAATTCCCATTTGTTTACTTGATTCTCATTTATTTTCATCGGAAGGGATACGGTTATCCCTCTAAACACCATGGAAAGTCTTCCAAGGTGAGGCCATACGTGGCCGGATTGACTATCATGTTTTCTGTTTTAGAGCCGGAGAGAGGCTGGGAATGCCCGGGCTGTCTGGGGGTGCCTAACACCTTCCCCAACAGTACCCTGAGCCCCGTATCCAGTTCTCTCATGTTACACGACTTTACGTGATTCCCGTGGTTTTATCATTTCGATGGTGAAAGGACACTTTCCCATCCGATTTTCCTTGTTTTCTACCCAAAAATAAGGTGGCGACTCCGTTCAACGAGCCATCAACCACGCGTGGTGATGTGTTCACACAAACACCTTTCAATTCTCTGTATCTCGGTCCATCTGCCGGCAGGGCCGGTGGAATCCCATGGGCTTCCGGGTGATAGCCGAATGAAAGAGAGGGTACAGTCGGCTACCAGGTCATTAGGCCGGCCGTTGGGTCCTTGGAAGAATCGTGTTGGGCAAACTCGTGCCATTTACCGGCACGAATAGTGTTTTTTCATGCCACAGGCTGTACTTGGGCTGGCCCATTAGTGGTGTGGGCCGTGCCAGCATGACACGATTGACAACTCTAAATTCAATGCAGAATGCAAATAAAATTCATTGAAACACATGAATTAATATCAATAAAATGCACACTTTTGAGTCTGAACATAATACCATCAATGATCACATGGTTTTTATTGTTCGTTGGTCTTCCTCCAAAATAAAATTTTCTGATTGGTTGCCATTGATTTTTGTGGAAATGATAGATCAACAGATACTTCCAATTAGCCTAGATTCCAGCGGGTTCTTCCCAATAAAATAGTTTGTGCAAGGCTCTTTTATTAGTTCCCTTAAATGTTAGAGTTGCACCTGAATCAAGTAAGATATACTTCTCTCAATTTGGGTTTGGGATTCTCAGTTCTACGTTTGTAATAGGATTTTTTATCCCAATGTCAGTCCTGTAAAAACAAATGTTTCCATGAGTTTTGTAAATGATTAACCCACCATCACATCCTAAAATATAGTGAATTCCATCTAATGCTGTAGGTGGAAATCTTGCCTTAGAGTCAATTCCATGATAAACATATTTCACGAGAAGTGCGTCAAACCAAATCACTTCACTAATTGTATTTCTCATTTTATATGCATGTAGTGAACAGAAAGGATGCCCTAAAATGAATTCATATATGCTCTTGCATAGAAAACTCAATTTGCATATTTCTTTTATAGACAAATAAGTCAATACCTCTTGCAAGACATCTATAGGAATCTCCATTGCTCTCTAAAATCCATATTGCACAAAAAATAGTACATTCAATTAATTGATTAGTTAGAAAAAGTGTTAACTAAATGTATCAAATATTCATGAAGTAAATGTGCAATATTCAGATATTAATATGTTTAAAATGAATGCAACATTCATCTCCTAGAAATTCCACCATTGAGATTATCAATGAAATTAGCTTGTGACTTAAGATGTTTACCAACGAACTACTCCGTTGATAAACCAATGATCCACTGATTATCATCAAATCAACACTACTCGATTACCTGATTACACCTATAAATACCATCAATGAGGCATTCATGGATTAAACCTTATTCCATGACTTGTTGCTACTATTCTTCTTCTCCAATGCATGAGTGCCATGACTTCATCTTCCAACCCTCCTCCCACTGTTCCATCCTCTACCTATTATTGGATCAAAATGTTGAACTTCAAGAAGTTCAACCTAGTTGCGGCAACATGGCATGAAGAAGGGAAGAGGAAGAAGAGGAGGTCTAAGAGAGAGCAAGAACTAAAGGACGTGGAAGAAGACATAGTAGAATGCATTAAATTGGGTATGGAAGCTTCAATAAATGTTCCTACTTTTCTAAAAGATAAAACAGCTTCCTACATTGAGAAAGAATCAATGCAAGAGAGGGCACTTCACCCTAAAAATGAACTGACATAGACTCTCTTGACTAAGAGATGTCATTTTTGGTTTCATCGAGAAATATATTGTTTAGCCATGGGTAAACCCATCTCCTACAAAGGCAAGACTTATATATCTAGGCCATGGCAAGTGACGAGGAGAAAGTCTTTATCCATTGAGGAATGGATGAAACTACTTATGTTTAATGATTTGAAGCTTGCTTTAGTGGACTGGCATATGACCAATCGAATGCAAAACAAGACGAGGCAAAAGATTTTGAAAGATTTACAGTTCTAGCTTCAAATATATCAAAATAAACTGGATAAAGAGTTCACATCTCTTCTGATAGACGTGGTACGAGCCATTGATGAACATACAGAACAAGTGGTGAAGGATGAGTTTGCAATTAGGCCAAAGAATGAATTGGCCTAGAAGATTATTCATACTATGGTTGAGCTATGGTTCATGAAGGCTTTGTATTTTATCATTATCCATGAGTTGAACAGATTAGCAGTAACAGAAGATGTAGTTTTTGCTAGTCTCCTTGAGAATATAGATGAGAGGGAGCAATTTGAATTTTTTATCCAACGATATCTTTGCCTTGGGGAAAGTTAGGAGGTAGCTGAAATAACTGACTAGGTTGATTTGTATGACTGGAAGAAATGTATGGACAAAAAGGCCTCCATTGAAGCTAAAATTTCCAATTTTGAACAAGCGGCTATGAAGATTGAGCCATAGGAATATGATATTCCTTATATCAGTGAGGAGATAGCTGTTCCCTTAGTAGCACAGGAGGGAGATAGACAAGAAGATGAACAACTGTAAGACGAAGAGGAAGAACTACAACAACAACAACAAGAACCAAAAGAAGAGGAAGAACAACAAGAAGAACAAGAAGAAGAACAGGATGGAGATGAAGATGATATCACTCTTGGAGACTATCTCCATCAGTGCAAAAAGAAAACATTCGCCTCCTTCGATGAAGTTATTCTTGAGGACACTCCCCCTGTTCTAGAAGAAGAAGAACAGGTGGAAACTCAAGTAAGAATTAAATTTTCCTATTTGACTATTGATTTCATTTTCAAATTAACTTAAATATTCATATCTCATTTTTTCCTTAAATTTAAATTTTAGGAACAAGGGTTTCTAGTGGGACCAATTGTTCCCACTAGTGAATTTCAAGATTTTGAGGCAATGGAAAGGACCATAAATGAAGCTATTATTTTTGCTTCAGAAGAGGTCTAGGTACAAATTTTTAAACTAATACATTCCACCTTTGGTTCAATTCTTTTATTTATAACCTCTTCTTAACCCCTTTTTCTTTAATTTTGTAGGCTCAAGTTTCTCTCCTAAGAGAGACCAAAGGGAAGGAATTGCAGAGAATCCTTCTATTCCTAATCAATATGCGGATAGATCAGAGTAGCTAGAGATTGCAACAGAGCAAAGGTATGACACTAGTGGAGTGGAAGATATTTTTGAAACTAAAGACATTGAGTCCAGAAAACAAAGTCAATGTTGAGTTAGAGGATAATACAGAAATTGAAAAGAGTAAAGAATCTGAAGATAGTAAAGAAGTTGAAAACAAGGTTACTAAGAAAGATGTTAAAAATGGATATAAGTTAACAAATGAAATCACTTTCCATTTCCACATAGAATTAGAAATGTTAAGGACCAAGAATTGGAACAAATTAGTAAAATATTTGAGCAAGTTAAAGTCAATATACCAATATTAGACATTATTAGACAAGTTCCTTCTTATGCCAAATATCTTAAAACTCTTTGTACTAAGAATAGAAGGAAGAAAATATTAAGAAAGGCTTTTTTAGCTAAAGTGGTAAGCTCCATGTTAATTAATCTTATACTTGAAAAATTAAATGATCTAGGAATGCTTGCTATTTTCGGCTATATAGGAGATTGTTATTTTAATACAGTGTTAGTAGACTTAGGGGCTGGAATTAATGTCATGCCTAGTTCTATTTATTAGAAGTTAAAATTGGATACTTTCAAACCTACTAGAGCAGTTATTTAGCTAGTAGATAAATCCATAAGAATACCTTTAGGAAAAGTGGAAGATATTTTAGTAAGGGTTATGGAATTTGTCGACCTTGTTGATTTTACTGTAATGGAAATAAATGCTTCAAATATAAACCAAGATCAAGCTATAATTATTTTAGGAAGGCCATTTTTAGCAATAGCCAATGCTTGCATAAGTTGTAGGAATGGTTTAATGGAATTAGCTTGGGGTGATCAAAAGGTAGAATTGAATATTTTTAGTGGAGTTAAGAAAAATTTTAAAGAGCTTCAATTTAAAAATTTTAAAGTAAATCTAATCGAAACTTTTAAAATAATTGAGGATTTAATGTAGAGGAATTAGATCATGTTGAAAGATGTGTAAGACCAACTGAAGAAATGTTGAAAGAAGAAATATCTAAGCAAACTAAAATTTTGGATATAAACAAAGAAAATTCCAAAATGATAACAAATCTTTAATTTCAGAACATCTTGTTTTTGAACTGAAACCACTTCCAGAAAATCTAAAATATTCACTTTTAGAGAAAAATGAAACTCTATTCGTCATTATTACTTCTGATTTAACATCAATACAAGTAAAAAATCTTTTTAAAGTGTTAAGAAAGCATAAAGGAGCAATAGGATGACAGATGTGAGACATAAAAGGTATAAGTTCAATTATTTGCCAACATAGGATTAATTTGGAATGTGAAATTCAACCTATTAGGCAACCATAGAAAAGATTAACTCCAAATATTAAAGAGGTTGTTAAAAAGGAAATTTTGAAATGGTTAGACAATGATATAATTTATCCAATATCTGATAGTTCTTGGGTAAGTCCAGTGCAGGTAGTACCTAAGAAATCAGAGATAACAGTTATAGAAAACAATAACAAGGAATTAGTTCCAACTAGAGTTCAAATTGGTTGGAGGGTTTGTATCGATTACAGAAGATTGAATGCAGCAACTAGGAAAGATCACTTTCCACTGCCTTTTATAGATTAAATGTTAGAAAAATTGGTAGAGCATGAGTATTATTGTTTTCTAGATGGCTATTCAGGTTATAATCACATCCCTGTTTCACTTGATGATCAAGAGAAAACAACTTTCACATGTCCTTTTGGAACATTTGCATTTAGTCGTATGCCTTTTGGGCTATGTAATGCACCTACTACATTTCAAAGATGTATGACAGGCATCTTCACAAATTTTATAGATGAATTTTAGAAGTGTTTATAGATGATTTTTCTATATATGGAAACTCATTTGAAAAATGTTTAAGTAATTCACAAAAAGTGTTAGAGAGATGTGAACAAAAAGTGTTAGTATTGAATTGCGGAAAAATGCCTTTTTATGGTTAAACAAGGAATAGTTTTTGGACATATTATTTCCGCTAAAGGTATAAAAGTTGACAAAGCAAAAGTAGAATTAATATCTAATTTACCTATTCCCAGAACAGTTGAAGATATAAGAGCATTTTTAGGACATACTGGTTTTTATAGAAGATTTATTAAAAACTTTAGTAAAATTGCTCAACCTTTAACTCAATTATTAATTAAAGATGCACAATTTAATTTTAATGAGGAATGCACAGAAGCTTTCAATTTTCTAAAAGAAGCCCTAACCACTTCACCTATAGTTTATGCACCTGATTCTTCTCAACCTTTTGAATTAATGTGTGATGCATTAGACTATGCTTTAGGTGCAGTCTTGCGTCAAAAATTAGATAAACTACCAAGAGTAATATATTATGCTAGTAAGACATTAAACGAAATACAAATTAATTATAGTTTAACTAAAAAAGAATTTCTAGTAGTAGTATTTGCCTTAGAAAAATTTAAGTCTTATCTAATAAGCAATCACACTATCATTTATACTGATCATTCTGCACTTAAGTATTTGTTAGTTAAAAAAGATGCTAAACCAAGGCTTATATAAGATGGATTTTATTATTGCAAGAGTTTGATTTGGAAATTAAGGATAAGAAAGGTTGTGAAAACACTGTGGCAGATCATATGTCAAGGTTAGATGCTTCATTTCTGTCTAATTCGCCAATAGATGACACATTTCCAGATGAGCAATTTTTTATGCTAAATTCCTACCCATGGTATGGTGACAGTTAATTATTTGACAACGAGTTTAGTACCTCATGATTGGTCCAGTTTAGACAAGAAAATATTCTTTTCGAGGGTTAAATACTTCTTTCGGGATGATCCTTACCTATTTAAGCAATGCCTTGATCAAATTTTAAGGAGATGTATCCCAGAAATAGAAACTCAATTAGTGTTGTCATTTTGTCATGATTAATTTACTAGAGGACATTTTGGAGTTAAAAAGACTACTTTAAAAGTGCTTCATAGTGGTCTATATTGGCCAACATTGTTTAAAGATGCATATGAATATTTTAAAAAATGTGTTCAATGCCAAAATGTAGGTAGAATTACAAAACGAAATATGATGCCATCAAAAACTTGAGTTTTTGATGTCTAGGGTATAGACTTCATGGGACCTTTTCCAAATTCAAATGGTTTTGTTTATATCCTCTTGGTAGTAGAATATGTAACCAAATGGATGTTAGAACAATTATTTAGATGGTTTTGATGATGCCAACTAATTATTCATAAGTGTGCTTAATTAATCTATTCATTAGAATGACAATTTGGTTTCATAAATTAATAAACGGTTCATCAACTTATAATAAACGGTTTCATCAATTTATGATAAACTTAAGCTCAATTATTTCCTATATATCTAGGTTGTCATTTAAACATGTTTTGATTTCATATGTACCACAAGGACTTCACTCGTATATCCAAACCGCATGGTATTTAACTTTTAATAGTAAACTGTGGTTTGACGAAACCCAAATTGCGGTTTGATCAAACCTAAATCGTAGTCTCGGTCTTAAAAGCATACGCTCTTTAATGTAGCTCTTAAAAATTAACTTCATAAAACCCTAAGCCTTGGTCTTGATACTGTCAAGACAGTGGTCTCCATACTTTTCAAGCCCACTGTCTTGGAACTGTTTAAGCTACGGTCTCCATGCTGTCCAAACCGTGGTTTCAACACTTGGAAAAATTCTTGTTGTGTGCCGACGATCTGTATGTTTTCCTATAATTTCAGGTTTCTATTTTAAGCTTTTATGAGAAAGGTATGCCTTCAAATATTGCTTGAATTTGAAGGATAACAAATCCTACATTCCAAATTTGAAGATTTAATTGAAGATTATTTGGAGAAATATGAACTCGATGAAGGAAAGCTTCTCTCAACCCATATGGAAATGAAGAACAATATTTGTAGGTCGAGAGCTGAATCAAAAAGAACCATTTTGGCAGAGCATTTTTGGAGAGGAAGAACGTGCGCTCAAAGAAGCATCTTGCTGTCTAAAGATTGAAGATACCATTGGCGATCCCTAGCCTTGGAGTTTGAAGATTTAATCTTTTGGATTTAGGGAGTTTTTTCTTCTCTATTTTCATTTCCTATTTATTGTAACCAAATGCTCTTGTGCTGAAATGATTCAAAAATTTTCTTTTCTATTGATAAGCCTATCTCATTGGGTTGTGGTGAGACATACCTTCTCAAGGTCGTTGCCTGGGAGAAGAGGGTGAGGTGGTTGCCTCATTTGAATAGAGTGGTTGCTCTATTGACATACAAGGTCGTTGCCTTGTGTAAAGGTTGGGTGTGCAGCCAGTACAAAACACCAGGAGGTTGTTGCCTCAAAGGGTTGGTATTGAGCCTAGGAAAATGCCAAGTTAGTGAAAGCTCAAGGTTATTGCCTTGGGGAGTGGATTACCCATATGATCCGGACAGCCCCTATGATCAATGGACAGATAGAGACAAGAAGAATGCACAATTGAATTCAAAAGGAATGAATATCCTTTTCTGTGCCTTGTCACCTGAACAATTCAACAAGGTATCCAATTTGAAATATGGACATCAAGTATGGAGATCTCTAAAGGTAGCACATGAAGGTACAAACCAGGTAAAAAAGACTAAAATTAGTATGTTGCTTCAATAGCATGAATTATTTAGGATGAATGATTGAGAGCCTATTGCTGAAACATTTAATAGATATATGTGTCGGTTAATTCGGGCCTAAAACATTGGAAGTGAGACAAACAACTTGCAACTACCAGAACAATCATATGCAACACACAAGGGAATTTTTATGTGGAAAACCTCCTCGGTGAAAGGAGGAAAAACCACGAGAACTTCTCGATTTAGGTAACTTGGACTCTGCTATTAAAGGGGTACAAATATTCTTCTCAAGTTCTCAACTTGAGGTCAGCACAACCACATATTATTTTCATTCAACGATGATAATGAAAGATGAAGGAAATAAACCGAGATGTCGATCTAAGCATAGTCCGAGCTCTGTCCAAACAGACACGTCCGAGCATAGTCCAGGCTCTGTCCAACCTTCATGGGTTCGAGCACAGTCCAAGCTCTCTCTGACCTTCATGCATCTGAGCACAATCCTTGCTTCACGCATCCGAAATACGCGTTGGTGAACATTCACCAGTCGACGTTCGCCCGCACGGAAGTCACGCCGCCTTCTCCTTCACTGGTTGGTGGAATCATGCACGGAGCCGCCGAGGAGGACACCTCATTGACCACTGTGCCTCACGTCACCAGCTGGAAGTTCACCGACAATCTCCCACCATCGAGAAGGGAGATCTCACGTTGGAGGAGAAAGTCCAGCGTCGACGCTACCGTCGCAATCTCCCACAGCCGCTTGCCCCCTTTCGCCTGTTGGGATTCGCCACTCCCTTCTCACGTGAGGGATTCGTTCTCTCTGCCCTCCATCGTCGATTGCTCGCACCCTTTTGCAGCCCCAACCCTCAACCAAGAAAAATAATTTTGTTGGGCCGTTCGTAGGCCCATGGAGGTTGGAGGAAATTGGCCCAACAATCTCCCCCTCCACTTGCCTACATGGATCAGTCTGCAAGGCTTGCAATCTGAGCACAAATGCTCAGCTTGTCGCTTAATACCATTTTAGTGAGCAGGTTAGCTCCATTGTCATCTGTATGGACCTTGTTGAATTCCAGTTCTATAGTATTCAGAACGTCTCGAATCCAATCATATCTCACCTTGATGTGCTTAGATTTGGAGTGAAAAAACAAGTTCTTGCTTAGATAATGTTGACCCCATGCCTAAAGGAGGAATTACATGACTAGCCACCGGCAAGCCGCTTTAAGGAAGTGGCACCCGGATTCCCCAAAAACCCACATTTGGTGAAAAGTTGGGGGTATGGAGCCGGCTTGCCGGCGGCAAGCCGCTTCAAGGAAGCGGCACCCAGAGCCCCAAAAAGCCACATTTGGTTAAGTGTTGGGGGGATGGAGCTGGCTTGTCGGCGGCAAGCCGCTTCAAGGAAGCAGCACCCAGAGCCCCAAAAACCCACATTTGGTTGAGTTGGGGGGATGGAGCCGGCTTGCCGCCGGCAAGCTGTTTCAAAGAAGCGGCACCCGGATCCCAAAAAAACCCACATTTGGTGAAAAGTTGGGGGTATGGAGCCAGCTTGCCACTGGCAAGCTGCTTCAAGGAAGCGGCACCCGAAGCCCCAAAAAGCCACATTTGGTTAAGTGTTGGGGGGATGGAGCTGGCTTGCCGCCGGCAAGCCGCTTCAACGAAGCGGCACCCGGAGCCCCAAAAACCCACATTTGGTTGGGTTGGGGGGATGGAGCCGGCTTGCCACTAGCAAGCCGCTTCAAGGAAGCGGCACCCAGAGCCCCAAAAACCCACATTTGGTTAGGTGTTGGGGGGATGGAGCCGGCATGCCGCCGACAAGTCGCTTCAAGGAAGCGGCACCCGGAGCCCCAAAAACCCACATGTGGTTAGGTGTTGGGGGAATGGAGTCGGCTTACCACCGGCAAGCTGTTTCAAGGAAGCGGCACCTAGAGCCCCAAAAACCAACATTTGGTTAGGTGTTGGGGGGATGGAGCCGGCTTGCCACTAGCAAGCCGCTTCAAGGAAATGGCACCCAGAGCCCCAAAAACCCACATTTGGTTAAGAGTTGGGGGGATAGAGCCGGCTTGCCGGGCCGCTTCAAGGAAGCGGCACCCGGAGCCCCAAAAACCCACATTTGGTTAGGTGTTGGGGGGATGGTGGCAAGCCGCTTCAATGAAGCGACACCCGAAGCCCCAAAAACCCACATTTGGTTAGGTGTTGGGGGGATGGAGCCGGCAAGCCGCTTCAAGGAAGCGGCACCCGGAGCCCCAAAAACCCGCATTTGGTTAAGAGTTGGGGGGATGGAGCTGGCTTGCCGCCAGCAAGCCGCTTCAAGGAAGTAGCACCCGGATCCCCAAAATACCCACATTTGGTGAAAAGTTGAGGGGATCGAGCCGGCTTGCCGCTGGCAAGCCGCTTCAAGGAAGCGACACCCAAACCCCCAAAAACCCACATTAGGTGAAAAGTTGGGGGGATGGAGTCGGCTTGCCATCGGCAAGCCGCTTCAAGGAAGCGGCACCCGGATCCCCAAAAACCCACATTTGGAGAAAATGATGGGGGCACCAGCCGGCTTCCGCCTACCATGTAGCGGCCACTGGTTGGCTACCCAAGAAGGCAAGCCAAATCAATCAGGAAAATACAACGGGATTTAATCACTGAAATCTCGCAAATCGATTACGTGGACCGCGTAATCAAGCCCAGAATCACACTGCCTTCCATCTTCGGGTGCCCCCAAAGAAGGAAGGCAATCCCTTATAAAAGGAGCACCCCCCCCCCTCATCAAAGAGCAGGCTTGAATTTTGGGGAAGAAGGCTAACACCCTCTGGAGAAACAATCTTCCACCGGTTCCAAAGGAGGAAAGCAACTCGGGGCCCCGACGCCTTTTTGCCATGCCAGAGCGAGGACTTTCGATCCCCGTCGATGACCCCCCTACAGGTAAGTCCTTCCACCCTCACCGTTTTACGTATGTTTTTACGATGCTTCGTTGAGTCCCGACCACATAACACCTTTCCTGTGCAAGGGAACGGTCGGAGGATGAACCCGGGTATCATTCCTTCGGAAACATGTCCGAAGGTACCAGTGGCCGCCATCCTGGCTGGGTGAATCCACCTGGCCCGGTCAAGCTTAGTTCACTCGTGACCCTTCTATCGGGTCTTTTTATGTGGAAACTCTAAGTTTACCAGCAGGCTTTACGAATTTTTATCCAATCTCCATTGGTCCTTGGGGTCTCGGAAAGATTTCAGGGACGACGCCACCGGCAAGGATGCCGACGGCGGTCGTACGGGTGTACGAACACGTACAACTCGATGGTCCCCATACGTTTTTCCAGGAGACGTAAGTCTACTCTCCCGATGCCCCAGAAAAGTTTCTAAGATGACGCCATCGGCAGCCGTTCGGGTGTACGAACATGTAGAACCCAACGGTGCCCGTAGGTTTTTTTGGGAGACATAAGTCTACTCTCCCGATGCCCCGAAAAGGTTTCCGGGATGACGCCACCGGCGAGGATGCCGGCAGCGGCCGTTCGGGTGTACGAACACGTACAACCCAACGGTGCCCATACATTTTTCTGGGAGACGTAAGTCTACTCTCTCGATGCCCTGGAAAAATTTCCAGGATGACGCCACCGGCAAGGATGCCGGCGTCGGCCGTTCGGGTGTACGAACACGTACAACCCAAAGGTGTCCATTTCTTTTCCAGGAGGTGTAAGCCTATCCTCTCGATACCCTAGAAAGATTTCTGGGATGACACCGCCGGCAAGGAAGCCGGCGGTGCCCGTACAAAATGTACAACCCGACGTTTTCCATTTTCCAGGAAAATATAAGTCCTCCGTTAAATCCCATGCTTTTACAGACGTCAAGAGGAAAAGGGGTTGGGAAACAGTCGGCTAGCCACCGGCGGGCCGGTTCAAGGAACCGGCCCACGTTTCCCCAAAACCCCCATGAGTGCACATGGAGGGGGAAAATAGCCGGCAAGCTGCCGGCTGGTCGGTTCAAGGAACCGGCCCCCATTTCCCCAAAACCCCCATGGGCGCAAATGGGTTGGGAAAGCAGTCAACTAGCCGCCGGTCAACCGGTACAAGTAGCCGGCAGCTGACTCCCCAAAAACCCATCTTTTTCTCCCATATTCACCACTGGATCCAATATGGATCCCCGTTTTGTTCAATTCTCTTTTGTTTACTCGATTCTCGTTTGTTTTCATCGGAAGGGATAAGGTCATCCCTCTAAACGCCTTGGAAAGTTCTCCACGGTGAGGCCGTACATGGCCAGATTGACTATCATGTTTTCCGTTTTAGAGCCGGAGAGAGGCCGGGAATGCTCGGGCTGTCTGGGAGTGCCTAACACCTTCCCCAACAGTACCTTGAGCCTCATATCCAGTTCTCTCATGTTTTCACTTCAATGTTACGTCACCCATGTGGTTTTATCGCTTCGATGACAGAAGAACACTTCCCCATCCGGTTTTCCTTGTTTTCTACCCTAAAATAAGGTGGCAACTCTGTTCAACGAGCCATCAACCGCATGTGGTGATGCGCTCACACAAACACCTTTCAATTCTCTGTACCTTGGCCCATCCGCCGGTGGGGCCAATGGAAACCCATGGGCTTCTAGGTGGTAGCTGGATGAAAGAGAGGGTACTGATAAATAGCACTTTGATTATCACCTAGTAAAACATACCTGTCTTGCACCTTTCCAAGTTCTCCAAGCATTCTCTTCAGCCATAGCATTTCTTTGCATGCTTCAGTAGCAACAATAAACTCAGCTTCTGTAGTCGACAGAGCAATGCATTTCTGTAATCTGGACTGCCATGAAATAGTTCCCCCTGCATAGACAAAAAGGTACCCAGAGGTAGACTTTGAGTCATCTACATCACCTACCATGTTTGAGTCTGTATAACCAAGTAAAGTTGGTTCTCCTCTGCCAAAGCAAATTCTCAAATCTGTGGTGCCACGGAGATATCTCTTAATCCACAGCACTGCTTCCCAATGCTGTTTCCCAGGATTTGCTAAAAATCTTCTCACCATACTAACTGCATGAGCTATATCAGGTCTCGTGCATATCATGGCATACATGAGACTTCCCGTTGCAAAGGTATATGGAATCTTTTCAATTTCCCTCCTCTCCTCTTCTGTAGTAGGAGACTGCTTCTTGCTCAATCTGAATCAAGTCGTGAGAGGGCAACTGACACAATTTGCATCATCCATCTCAAATCTTTTGAGAAATCCCTCAATATACTTGCACTAAGAGAAGTATAGCTTCTTGGAATTTCTATCTCTTTCAATTTCAATTCCAAGGATCTTTTCTTGCAAGTCCCAAGTCTTTCATAGCAAAAGACTGATGCAGTACTTTCTTTAGATCTGCAATTCTGGACTTGTTCTTGCCAACAATTAGCATATCATCAACATAGAGCAATAAGTAAATGAACTCATTAGGAGAAAAACTCTTAACAAAGATGCAATGGTCAGTGCTACACTTCTTGTAGCCTTGCTCCCTCATAACAGAGTCAAACTTTAAGTACCATTGCCTTGGGGCTTGCTTCAGACCATGAAGACTTTTCTTCAACTTGCACAGTAAGTCTTCTTTACCTTGTTCAACAAATCCTTCTAGTTGCTCCATGTAAATTTCTTCCTCCAAGTCTCCATGGAGGAATGCAGTCTTCACATCCATCTATTCTATCTCTAAATCAAGACATGCTGTCAAAGCTAAAACCATTCCGATAGATATCATTTTCACAACAGGAGAGAATATTTCATCAAAGTCAATACCTTTCCTTTGAGTGAAACCTTTCACCACAAGTCTTGCTTTGTATGTTGGATGTGGTGTGTGCTCTTGTTCCTTAATTTTGTAGACCCATTTGTTCTTTAGTGCCTTCTTGCCTTGAGGCAACTTCACCAAATCATATGTGTGATTTTCATGCAAGGAACTCATCTCATCTTGCATAGCTTTCATCCATTCTTTTGTATTTTTTCCTTCCACTGCATCTTCATAGCATTCTAGATCTGCACCATCAGATAATAACACCACAAACTCATTTGAAGGATATCTAGTGGAAGGTACCTTTTCTCTGGCTGATCTTCTAAGAGGGATAGCTGGTGGAACTTCCTGCACTGTCGGTTGTTGGTCATGACCATTTTCTTCAGTATCATCTTGATCCTGTTCAGCCGTGCCTGCATCATCATCAACACCTTTAGCTTCAACTTGTTGTTGTGCTGGAATCATGGAGGTTTGGTTCAAATCAATCAGATCTCCTTATTTCTGAGTTGCTTCAACCTGTGCTTTGTTTATGTCCTCAATTGTTTGATCTTCCACAAACACAACATCATGACTTCTAACAATTTTCTTTGCCACTGGATCATACAGCTTGAAGCCGAATTCATCCTACCCATAGCCAAGAAAAATACACTGTCGTGTCTTTGCATCGAGCTTGGTTCTTTCATCTTGAGGGACATGCACAAAGGCTTTGCATCCGAATGCCTTCAAGTGATTGTAGGAGACATCCCTATTGTACCAAGCCTTGTTTGGAACATCTCCCTACAGATAATGACATGGTGAAAGATTAATCAAATAAACAACGGTCATCAAGGCCTCACCCCAGTAGGACCTTGGTAGCTTTGCATGTGAAAGCAAACATCTGATCCTTTCCACCAATGTTCTATTCATTCTTTCAGCAACTCCATTTAATTGTGGTGTTTTTGCAGGAATTTTTTGGTGTTTGATCCCAAATTCCCTACAATAAGCATCAAAGGGTCCACAATACTCTCCTCCATTGTCTATTCGGATACACTTCATCTTCTTTCCTGTTTGTCTTTCAACTAAAGCCTAGAACTCCTTAAACTTGTCAAGTACTACTTGATCTTTAGACTTTAAGACATAAGCCCAAATCTTCCTAGAGAAATCATCAATGAAGGTAACAAAGTATCTAGCTCCACCATGTATTGTTACCTTCATCGGCCCACAAACATCAGAGTGAATTAGCTCTAGCATCTCTGGCTTCTTGGAAGGAGGTTGACTTTTGAAGGCAACTCTATACTATTTTCCTGCCAAGCAATCTACACAATCCTTCAGATGCACACCTTTCAACTTTGGCAAGAGATTCTTCTTTAGAAGTGTTGTCATCCACTTCTCACTCATGTGCCCAAGTCTTTTGTGCCACAACACACTTTGATATTCATTATCTAAAGCATTTATGGAAACACGAGAAAGGTTTAGCATGAATGCAATACAAATGAGACACCTTTTTACCTTCTGCTATTACCAGGCTTCCTTTGGTGAGCTTATACCTTCCATCTCCAAATCTACTCAAGTACCCTTCATCATCAAGCTTTCCAATTGAAATAATGTTGAGTCTTAAATCCTCAACATGTCTCATAGACTTAAGGATCAACTTGCTACCATTTTCTCTCTCTAGTTGTACATCTCCTTTTCCAACAATCTTTGCTTTATTGTTGTTTCCCATCTTCACTATCCCGTAATCACCTGAAGTGTAGGGGGAGAAGAAGTCTCTTCGAGATGTGGTGTGAGTGGTAGCCCCGCTATCTAACACCCATGCAGTTTCATCATCACCTACAAGGTTAACAGATTCGTCACAAACAACAAGTAATTCCTCAACAATCGAGGCAACTCCCTATTCACTATCATTGTCATGAAATTGTGATTTATTTTTCCTATTTTCTCTCTTCAATAGTCGACAGAATTTCTTGGTGTGACCCTTCTTGTGGCAATGGTAGCACTCCACATTTGCATACTTGCTTTTGGATTTGCTCTTACTTCTTTCAAAACCATTGGTGTCTCTGCTCTTGCTTCTCCACCTTGACTCTGAAATAAGTACATCAGAGTGAGTGGAGGAGCCATCTGCAATCCTTCTGGACTCTTCATTTATTACCTTGGTCTTCACATAGTCCTAGGTAATATTTCCATTAGGAGCTAAGTTGCAAAGGGTAACCTTTAAGGTTTCCCATGAGTCTGGTAGTGACCCTAGAAGCAGTAAGGCTCTAACTTCATCATCAAATGTGATACCCATCGAGGACAACTAATTTATAATACCTTGAAAGGTATTCACATGATCAGCAACAAGTGTACCATCACGATATCTCAAATGCATCAGCTATTTGATGAGAATCATTTTGTTGGTGCCTTCTTTACAAGAAAACAAGTCATCCAACTTCTTCCACAAGGAATTGGCATCTGTTTCACCATTGATATGGTTCAACACGTTATCATCTACCCATTATCGCATAAAACCACATGCTTATCTGTGTAGAATTCTCCATTCATCCTCAAATTTATTTTCTGGCTTTTCCGTGTTGAAGATTAGCTTGAAATATTCCTTGACATAAAGAAGATCTTCCATCTTCCCCTTCCAAGCCTGATAATTTGTGCCATTCAAGGAAATCATTCTGCTTGTGTTGCCTTCCATCTTCCACTAGTTAGGCCCCTGCCCCATGGTGGGCGCCACTTGTTGGTTAATTCGGGCTTAAAACTTTGGAAGCAAGACAAACAACTTGCAACTACCAGAACAATCACATGCAACACACAAGGGAATTTTTACGTCGAAAACCTCCTCGATGTAAGGAGGAAAAACCACAGGACCTTCTCAGTCTAGGTAACCTGCACTCTGTTGTTAAAGGGCTACAAATGTTCTTCTCAAGTTCTCAACTTGAGGTTAACACAACCACATATTATCTACAATCAACAATGATAATGAAAGATGAAGGAAATAAACCGAGACGCCGATCTAAGCACAATCTTAGCTCTATCCAAACAGACACGTTCGAGCATAGTCCAAGCTCTGTCCGACGTTCATGCATCCGAGCACAGTCCAAGCTCTGTCCGACCTTCATGCATCCGAGTACAGTCCCTGCTTCACGTGTCTGAAATACATGTTGGTGAACATTCACCAGTCGACGTTCGCCCACATGGAAGTTGCACCGCCTTCCCCTTCATCAGTTGGTGGAATCACGCACGAAGCCACTAAGGAGGATGCCTCGTCGACCACTACGCCTCACATCACCAACCGGAAGTTCACCGGCAATCTCCAGCCACCGAGAAGGGAGATCTCACCTTGGAGAAGAAAGTCCAGCACCGACACTGCCACCGCAATCTCCCGCAGCCGCTCACCCGCTTTCCCCCGTTGGGATTCGCCACTCCCTTCACACGCGAGGGATTCTTTCTCTCTGCCCTCCGTCATCAATTGCTCGCACCCTTTCACAGCCCTAACCTTCAACCAAGAAAAATAATCTTTTTGGGCCGTTCACAGGCCCATGGAGGTGGGAGGAAACTGGCCCAACATTATGAATATTATTAATGGTTTGAAAAGTCTTGGCAGGGAGATTTCTGAAGAGGATCAAATCACAAAAATTTTGAGATCCTTAGTTGGTGAATTCAGTACAATGGCCATTTCCATTGAAGAATCCAAGGACTTGGCTGAATACACTATGGAGGAGTTGATGGGAAACCTCTCATCATTTGAAGTGTAGTTGAAGAACAAGAAAAACATCCAATCTAAAATTTATGGAAAAATAGAAAAGAAGAAGGAGCTAGCACTTGAAGTAATGAAGACTCTTTAAATAGTCTTCCTAATGAGCTTGCTTTTGTTCTCAAAAAATACAAAAATTTTTGGAACAAGGATAACAAAGGATTCAAAGAAGGAAAATCCTTCGTTTCTCAATGCTACAAGTGTAAGAAGAACGGACACTTCCAAAAGAACTATCCACTCCTTAAAGATGACTCCAAGAAGAAGAAAAGCTACAGGAGGGACAAGTCCAAAAGGAAGGCTGCATTCCAAGTGACTTGGGATGATTCAAGTTCAGAGGGATCAGCATGTACATCTGATCAAAGTGGATTTGATTCAGAGGCCTCTCATACTGAAGAGTTGGCCAATGTGTGCTTCATGGCACAAATTGATGAGATACAAATTAACTCTACTGAAAATGTACCTTCTGATAATGATTCTATTGTTTTAGATGTTAATGAGCATGATTTCCATGAGCTTTTAGTAGAATTTAATAAAATGGGACTTGAGTTTGAAGCATTAGAAGAAAAATATAATCAAAGTTCAGAATCTGTTAAGAAACTAGAACAAAAAAATAAAAAGTTAGCAGCTAAAATTAATAAGTTAGAAAAATCAGAAAGTAAAGATGATTTACTTACAAAAATTTCTGAATTAGAAAAAGATAATGCAGATTTGGTGAAAGAAATTGAAAATCAATTTGAAGTGAATAGACAACTACAAAGTGAATTGTTCGATAAGACCTCTGAATTGAAAAATAGGAGTGCTGAGAAAGTGACCCTAAAAACTACAATAAACCAATTAGAAAAACAAATTGATAGTCTAAAATTTAAGTTAGATCAGTTTAATAAAGCAAGAAGTTCCTTGAATAACTTAATAGGTAGCCAAAGAATTTATGGTGATAGATCTGGTATTGGATATGCTACCTTTACTTCTACTCCTTCCTATTTAATAAACTCCTCATATGAAAAATCTTTTTTTGTTAGTAACAAGATTTCTTATGCAAATGGATTTGTCAAATCAATCTCTGATTCTGAATGCGTTTTTATTATAAAGAAAAAGAATAGAAATGCATGGATTCCAAAGGAAAATAGATTCAATATCATTGCTTCTAACAAGAATGGACCCAAAAAGCTTTGGGTACCAAAATCAATAATTTCAACCTATCTTATAGGTCAAAAATAAAGCCTCCAGATGGGTGATGGACGGCGGAGCTTCAAGGCACATGACAAGAGATGCATCGTTGTTGTCCAATATAAAAATGTTTCAAGGAGGCACTACTAGATGTGGTAATAATGATAGAGGTAACATTGTAGGTATAAGGTCTATTATTATTTCAAATAAAGTAGTTGTAGATGACGTTGTCTTAGTTACTACTTAGAACATAATTTAATTAGTACTTCTCAGTTAGAAGATAAAGGTTTTGTTATTTTATTTAAATCAAAAAGGTGTTATATTATTGATGAAGAATCTAATCAGGTTATGTTTATTGCTTCAAGTAAAGGTGATGTGTGTGTGTTAAATTTTCCTAAGGATGTTGTTATGTCTGATTCATGTTTGCTAGCCTGTAATGATAATGCATGGTTGTGGCATAGTAGACTAGGCCATGTAAATATGAAGCAAATGAATAAGTTGGTGAAGAATAACTTAGTGGAAGGCTTGCCAAAGCTAAATTACAAGAAAGATAAGCTATGTAGAGCATGTGAGTTAGGAAAACAAAAGAAAATTTCCTTTAAATCTGGTAGCTCCATAATTACTAAGAGGATCTTAGAGCTTATTCACATGGATTTATTTGGACCTACTAGAACAGTAAGCCTTGGTGGTAAAAATTTTGTGTTAGTTCTAGTGCATGACTATTCCAGATTTACATGGGTAATATTCTTATCTCACAAAGATGAAGTATTTGAAGAATTTAAAAAATTTAGCAATTTGGTGCAAAATGAAAAGCAATTGAAAATTTAGAAAATCAAGACTGATGATCATGGAGGAGAATTTGAAACTAAAAACATGAACAAATTTTGTGAAGAATTAGGCAAAGATCA
>JAMKPZ010001602.1:0-31873 GCA_024699675.1 Amphibolis antarctica | reverse complement strand
GAGGTTGTGGCCGTTCGGGTGTACGAACACGTACTACTCGGCGGTTCCTGTTTTACCGGGAGGCATAAGTCTACCCTCCCGATGCCCCGAAAAGTTTTTTGGGATGACGCCACCAGCATGCTTCCATTCTGGCGGCAGCCGTTTGGGTTTACCAACACGTACAGCCCGGTGGTTCCCGTTTTCTAGGGAGACGTAGGTCTTCCCTCTCGATGCCGCGGAATGTTTTCCGGGATGACGCAATCGGCATGCATCCATGCCGGCGGTGGCCGTTTGGGTGTATGAACACGTACAACCCGGCGGTTCCCGTTTTCCCGGGAGGTGTAAGTCTACCCTCCCGATGCACCGAAAAGTTTTCTGGGATGACGCCACCGGCATGTGTCCATTCCGGCGGCAGCCGTTCGGGTGTATGAACACGGACAACCCGGTGGTTCCCATTTTCCCGGGAGGCGTATGTCTGCCCTCCCGATCCCTTAGAAAATTTTTCGAGATGACGCCACCAGCATTCATCCGTGTCGGCGGTAGACGTTCAGGTTTACGAACAGGTACAACCTGGCAGTTCCCATTTTCCCGGGAGGCGTAAGTCTAACCTCCCAATGCCCCGGAAGGCTTTCCGGGATGACGCCACCGGCATGCGTCCAAGCCAGTGGCCATTACGGTGTACAACCCGGCGATTACGCAACCGGCATGCATCATTGCCAGCGGCGGCCGTTCAGTTGTACGAACTCGTACAGCCTGGTGGTTCCCGTTTTTACGGGAGGCGTAAGACTACCCTCCCGATGCCCAGGAAAGTTTTCAGAGATGACGCCACCGGCATGCATCCAAGCCGGTGGTGGCCGTTCGGATGTACAAACATGTACAACCCGGCGGTTCCTGTTTTCCCGTGAGGGTTACGTCTACCCTCTCGATGCCCCGAAAATTTTTCTGGAATGACGCCACTGGCATGCATCCACTCCGGCGGTAGCCGTTTGGGTTTACCAACACGTACAACCCGATGGTTCCCGTTTTCTAGGGAGGCATAAGTCTACCCTCCCGATGCTATGGAATGTTTTCCGGGATGACGCAACCGGCATGCATCCATGCCGGCGGTGGCCGTTCGGGTGTACGAACACGTACAACCCAGCGGTTCCTATTTTCCCGGGAGGCGTAAGTCAACCCTCCCGATGCGCCATAAAGTTTTTCGAGATGACGCCACCAGCATGCATCCATTCCGGTCGCAGCCGTTCAGGTGTACGAACATGTACAACCCGACGGTTCCCGTTTTCCTAGGAGGCATAAACCTACACTACCGATTCCTAAGAAAGCTTTTGGGATGACACCACCGGCATGCATCCTTGCCGCCGGCGGCCGTTCGGTTTTATGAACTTGTACAACTCGACGGTTCCTGTTTTCCCGGGAGGCGTAGGACTACCCTCCCAATGCCCAGGAAAGTTTTCCGAGATGAAGCCACCAGCATGCATCCATGCCGACGGTGGGCGTTCTGATTTACGAACATGTACAACCCGGCGGTACCCTTTTTCCTGGGTGGCGTAAGTCTACCATCCCGATGCCCCGCAAAGTTTTCCGCGTTGATGCCACCGGCACGCATCAATTCCGTCGGTAGCCTTACGGGTGTACGAACACATACAACCCGGCGATTCCCATTCTCCCGGGAGGCGTATGTCTACCCACCCGATGCCTCTGAAAATTTTTCGGGATGACGCCACTAGCATTAATCCTTGTCGGCGGCTGCCGTTTGGGTTTAAGAACTCGTATAGCCCGGTGGTTCCTATTTTCCCGTGAGCCGTAAGTCTACACTGTCAATGCACTGGAAAGTTTTCCGGGTTGACGCAACTGGCATGCATCCGTACTGGCGGTGGCTATTCGGGTGTACAAACACGTACAACACGGCGGTTCCTGTTTTCTCGGGAGGCGTAAGTCTACCCTCCCGATGCCCCAGAATGTTTTCTGAGATGACGCCACTAGCATGCATCCATGCTGGCGGTAGACGTTCGGGTGTACGAACACGTACAACTTGGTAGTTCCCATTTTCCTAGGAGGCATAAGTTTACTCTCCCAATGCCCCGGAAGGTTTTCCGGGATGACGCAACCAGCATGCATCCGTGCCGGTGGCAGACGTTCGGGTGTACGAACACGTACAACCCGATGGTTCCCGTTCTACATATTATTCAGGAGTCTTTATAGTGCAACCTGAATTTTACAGATTTAAATTGATTTCAAAAGGTATAGCTTCGGCTCTTAATTTCTCTTGTTGTCCTTCTATTTTATAATCAATTTTTTTCTCAATTTCTACATCAGGTTTACACACATTTTCTAAAATGTTTTCATTAATGTTACTCTCTTTATTAAGTTCAGGTTCACATTGTTTTCCTATCCTTAAGGTAACATTTACGTCATATTCCTCATTCAAACTTTCTTCTTTACCCATTTTAAATTCATTAATGTTCTTATCCTCAGCTATTGCTCTAACTCTCACCATTTCTTCCCTTAACAAACTCATATTAACATCCTATTCACTTAAATTTTCATTAATAGATTGCATAATTGCTTCAAAGGAATTATTAGCATCATCAAGAAGACTCTCAGATTTTACATAATTGGACTCACCATACTCCCCTACTCCAATATCAACACCCTAGTTTTCATCTTCCCTAAAAGAATTATTATCAGCATAACAAGAAGATTCACATGCATTAGCAGCAATAATATTTAAATTCAGCATTTTAAAAGTACAGTCATCAGCATTATGACCTACATTACTACAATAAGAGCAAGTGGGAGCTGAAAAATAATGTGAAAATCTCCTATACGTTTCATTAAAATCATTCAAGTCCATTTTATCAAATTCAGCAAAAGAAACAGTAAAGTGAACTCAAAGATATTACCAAAACTTCGAATTAAATAATTTAAACAAACAAATTTACAACACTTAGAATAAAAAAAAATTGCGACCAAATGTAAAAACCACAATTATACTAAAGAAACTTTTACTAATGTAGATTTACTCACAAAATGAAGTAAATTCACAATTAACAATAATACTGCAAAATAAAAAAAAGTAAAAATCCTTTTCAAAACTTAAAATAAAGAAAAGATTTATAGAAATGTTCTTTAAAACTGCATAAACTACAACTAAACTAACAAAATTTGCTAATTAAATTGCCAATCCCTGGTAATGGCACCATAAACTTGATGAATGGATTTTCAATCCAAGTTCAAAACTACAACTGCATGGTGTACAATTTAGTACATCAGCAAGTACAAGTCATCTCCACAAGGAAAGGCCAAATTAGTTAAAGCTTCGATTCAATAATATTGTAATCCATGCATTCGTTGCAGATGTTCAATCAAAGCATGTGATGTCTTTCAATTAGGAGTTATTTTTAGTATTTATAATTTTTTTTAACTTTATCAAGTTCCATAGGTTCTCATATTACATGATTGAATATTAAATAATCCTATAATAGATTCCACTAAAACTAAACTAGATTAAGGTTGAACAAATAAAACAAAGATAGTAAAATAAATCTAACTATTGAAATAAATCTACTGTAAATCCAACAAAAACCAATACTATCTAGTTGATGAAAACAAATTTTCAAAAGTTGTGGTATAATAAGGTTGTTCACAAGTAAATCTCTATTAAAATTGATAAAGACAAAGCAAAACAATAAATCTAATCTATTCTAAATAAAATCAGGTAGATAAATATTCAAATCCATTTGAAATCACAACAAGGTAATCTTCTCAAAACATTCCCATCTCAATTCAAAAGTATCGAGCATCCTCTGTTTTCGGTAGAATGCCCAAATAGAGCTCCCAGCTATATTAATGAATTACAAGAGGAAATGGGAGAAAATAGATTTGAAGAATAGTGATTTCAAAATCTCATACAAAGAAGGACTGATGATATGCGAAATCAGTTCTAGCAAAAAAAAACTCACTCCTAGCCTTCACTCCATTGACTCTAGCAACAATCCAAGTAGCTATCACCTAACCTAGAGGTCACTCGACTCTAGTGGGTAGCACAGCTGCAAACGAGCACTAGGATGGCTTCCATTGTTTCCTACTTCCGCTACTTGGGAACTCACGCCTTCTCATGACTATTCTATCGATGTTCTATTTTTGGGTTCTCCTCTTACTACATGTCCTCCTGTTCTTCCTTGCCCTTCTTGTATTTATCATTGTCCTCAGCAATTTTTGCACTTGGCCCCTTGAGGTTTTAAGTAATCTTGCATTAAATTTATTTGAAAAGACATGCTACATATATTCCATAAGTATTAACTGCAAATCAGTAAAAGAGTTCATTGTTAGATCTAGACTAGGGAAGAATGGTGAGGGTGTCTGGTTCACAACAGACCAAACGTAGAGGCAGTAATGTTTAACTCTAACTGAGACAACAAGGGTGAAATGTTTAGCTAAACGAGACACAGAAGCCGTAATGTTTAACTAAATGGGGCATAGAGGCCGTAACGTTTAACTCTAAAACCACAAAGTATAAACAAAAGCTTGAATTTACCCATAAAATTTGTTAAAATTGGGTACTAAATTTTGACTGGAAATAGTTAGCCATTGGATGTGATTGGCAAGGGTGAGGTCCACATTAGGACTGGAAATCAGGGCCTCTAGAAATTAAAGGATGTTTGGTATGTGCCTGACTTAGCAAAGAATTTAATTTCCATAAATCAGTTGGATGATGAGGGATACCATACTACTTTTGGGGGTGGTAGATGGAATGTATCCAAAGGTGCAATGACAATTGCAAGAGAAGATAGGGTCGGAACCCTATATGTGACATCTAAAGGTGATGTGAGTGAAACCATTGCTGCAGCTGCTCAAATCTCAAAGAAGTCTGAATTGTGGCATAGGAGGATGGGCCATATCAGTGAGAAAGGGTTGAAGATGTTGGCTGAAGATGGCAAGTTTCCAAGGTTGGAGAAGATTGCTATGGGGACTTGTGAGGACTGCATTTTTGGGAAGTAAAAGTGAGTTAGCTTCTCAATAGCAAATAGGAAGCCAAGGTCTGAAAAATTGGAGTTGGTGCACACTGATGTGTGGGGTCCGACTCTTGTTTCTTCACTTGGGGATCCAAATATTATGTCACTTTTATTGATGACTCCACAAGGAAGGTGTGGACTTATTTTTTGAAAAATAAGTCTGATGTGTTTAATGTTTTCAAGAAGTGAAAAATAGAAGTTGAAAATCAGGCAGGTCAGAAAATAAAAGCTCTGAGGTCAGATAATGGTGGTGAATATGATAGCTAGGAATTTAAAAATTTTTGTGATGAGCATGGGATCAGAAGGATCAGAATAGTTCCTAGACATCCAAAGCAAAATAGAGTTGTAAAAAAGATGAACATAACCTTAAATGAGAGAGCAAGGAGTATGAGATGCATGCAGATCTACCCAAAATGTTCTAGGCTGAGGCAATGAGCACTGTCACTTATCTAATCAACAGAAGTCTATCAGTACCCTTGAAGTTTAAAATTCTAGAGGAAGTGTGAAACTATGCTCATCTTAAAGTCATTGGTTGTCTCTTATGTGCATATTATAAATGCAGGGAGAGACAAGTTGGATTCAAAGGCTAAGAAATATTTTTTCATTGACTATGGTGGGGATTATCTTGGTTACAGGTTTTGAGATGACCAAGAAAAGAAAATCATCAGAGAAAAAGATGTCATCTTTAATGAATCTTTGGTGTACAAGGACAGATCAGTTGCTACAGATGAAGATCCAGTTGGGATCAGTCAACCTAGTGAAAATGTTGAATTTGAGAGTGCTAGTGAATGAAGAGAATTTTGAGAAAGGAGATGTTCAAGAGGAGGAGGCTGAAGCTCCTCGGGTAAACATATAGAAATCTACATGAACTTTGAAAATCTGTAAAAAAATGTATATACCTTAGAAAATTGCAAATAAGGCGTCCAATGAAATTTTGAGTAGTCTACCACAAGCGAAAAATATTAGTTCACTGAAACTACCACTAGGAATCCTCGGAATCACCAAGAAAAGTGGGGCAGACGTACTTAATATCAATAAACAGAACAAGTTGGCAGTTCGAAAAACCATATCTATTAATCTGATCAATGGAAAATGGTGTTGAAGGTCTCAAATCAAAGTGCATGAAGTACACTACCAAGGAAAAATATGTTGGTAAAATCTTCAAGGCCACAACCACTACAAAAAATGCCATCAATTGGACACGTCCGCAGAAGCCAGGTGAGGCTACTCTATTAGTTGCAACAAATTTTGGAAATTCATAACTTAAGATCTGTAAGCTGGAAAAATGCAAATAATGTCTTGAATCGAAGTTTGGATAGTTTGTTGTTCAAAAAAATATCATAGTAAAATTACTGAGGTCGTGGTAACTACAGAAAATGCCATGAGGTGGGCATATCTGCTCTCTATTGGTTTACTCAGGTTTTGAAAATTCATAACTAAAGATCCGTAAGCCGCAAAAATGCAAATAAAGTCTTGAATCGAAGCTTGTATAGCTTTATATCCGGAAACAATATCACAGTAATATTATCGGGGGCATGGTAACTGCAAAAAATACAATAAGGTGAGCATATCCATAGGAACTAGGAGAGGTTGGTCTGTTGGTTTAGCCAAGTTTCGGTGAGTCAGAAAAATGCAAATAAAGTCTTGAATCAAAGCTTGGACAGTTTTCTGTCCAAGAAAAGTATCATAGGAAGACACTCGGAGTCATGGTGACAATAGAAATCGTGGTTACGTGGGCATGTCTGCTAGAAGTCACAGAATGTGGTCTGTGAGCTAGAAGTCTGCTAGAAGTCTCCGTAGTTTGCTTCCAGGAAAAATCGGGAGCAAAAATCCAGCAACTTAAACGATAGTAAACATGTTGATTTTCCAACATGTACAGTTAATATAGCTTAAATAAAGAGCAGACAGACCATATTAAGTTTGAAAATGTATATTACTTGATCATCTTCAATGGATTTTATTGATAAAAAGGCATATGAAAGGTAAGCGGGTAATTTATTAGAAGAAAAAAAATCTTAACAATCTGACGATCAGATTGAAAAATACAACAGAATGAAGTTAAACTTGCTTGACTAATTAAAAAGGATCATTTCACTTAATATGTCAACTTTAAAAAACTATAACTTTATTCATTAAAATAAAGTGAAATAAAGTTACAGGTGGTTCTATCCTCTATCGAAAAATGCATGTTTAAAATTTTTAGGATGCGTTGTAGGACAGTTTCTTTTAACTTCAAAAATTAGATAGAAATAAAGTTAAAATTAATTTTGTGAATAAAATTAAAATTATAAAATAATTATATAATAATTTAGATGATAAAAATTTATATATTAAAATTAGTCTAATAATAGTAATATCAAGAACGATTTTGAAAGTGGAAAAAAATTAAAATCCGATTGATTACGTTGCATGCTTAAAAATGACAAGATTATCACGAAAAACTGTAAACAGGAAGGTTTTAATTTTACCTGTGAACGGTTTGACCGGCGGTGGGCGACAAGCGAGTGGCGAATAACGGCGGAGGCACGAACGTAGGTGTTGAAATACGTATTCTTAAAAAGTCCAAGCGACATGTTCAAAATTCAAATTAAAAGAAAAACACATGTCGTAAATCTACTTTAATAAAGTATCTAAAACAACGAAAAAAAAACAAAGTCTATCACATCATACGCCACGTGAAATTATTCCAGGATCGAGTGGACGCGACGAGGGGCGAACGAACGACGACAAGTGGGTGCAGACGAACGACGGAAGAGGTCGCGAGCGAACGGTGGCGAAGGTTCGGAAGAGTCGGAGGTTCGGAAGAGTCGGAGGCACGAGGGTGAACCAACTAGCTTTCGAAAAATCGAGAGCCGAGCGGGGTGAGTGAGCACGAAGACGAACTGGTTTTGTAAACAGTGGCGTGAGTTGCAGGCGACGAAAACAGGTGGGTTGCTGGCATTGCACGGATGTTGTAGACAAGTGAGCTACGGGTCTATGGAGAGATGTTTTCACCGAAATAGCAAAAAATGTTGCGATCGAGGAAGATAGATCTATTAGATCGTCTGTTTTGGGCGAGATCGTGTGTTGCAATAAGGATCGTTGACCTGCAACGTCACAGGCCTTCGTCGAGCTTCCGGAGGTCAATTGAGGGTTTCCGATCTCACGCGAGAAGTCGCAAGATCTCTCGAGTAGCGGTCAGTCCGTGCTATGGCGACGAGAACGACGGCGAGGAATGTGAGAAATCATGTGTTTTGGCGAAGTTCGAGAGTATGATCGGCGACGATGCAGCGGTGAGCGGCGATGGAGCTTCAGGCTCAAGGAAGAAGATGATCACGCACAAAGCGCGTGACGCCATCGAGGTCCGATCGGACATGGGAGAGTCGTGTGTGGGTGGGTGCGGGAGTGCACCTGGGTTCGAGAACATGGGTGAGCCGGGGTGCCTGAGTTCGACTGATTGTGTGATTGGGTGAACCTGGATGCTTGTCGGCTTGGAACGTAGTGCAATTTGGGCTTTAGCCTAGGGTTAAAATGACTGGCGAATTTTGTTAGACTTCAATTTAACTTCTCAATTGAGTGTGACTTGATTTAATAGAAAATTCTAAAAATTTAAATCAAGTAATCTCGTGATTAATTACATAATTAATTCAAAGATTTTAAAGGAATTGGCTACCGATGCCACATGTGTGACCTGGCATCCACCACACGACTGATCAAAATGATGTAACAACTACTGATTTGGTATCGAAATAGTGGTTTCTCATAAGTCATTAAACAGGGCAAACTCATTGTGTCAATTGGTATCATTCACGGGCCTTTGGACCTAACTTGAACAAGGAAAACGATAAATGGACTATACGAGCCTAAATTGGAGGAAGGTAGGAGTGGGCCTCGACGGCCCGTGAAGGGTACCCTTCACATGTGGAAGGGAAAATGCCCTTCACATGTGGAAGGGAAAATGGGCCTTGAGAGTTTGTTTACAGGGGTTAGTGTTATTAATGGGCCTTGAGAGTTTGTTTACAGGGGTTAGTGTTATTAATGGGCCTTTGGGTGCAAACCCTTAAAGTAAAGCAGCAAATGAGCTTTAGGGCCTATTTATGTTACCAGCATTTGTCAAAAAGAATGTATAAAAATGTGTCAAATTTTATCAAAAGAGAATATGTTAGAATATGTCAAAATGTCAAAAAAACAAAGGGTGTTTATGACAATCATAGAATTGGTAGGAATATCTCAAGATTGAAGTGAATGTATTAGAATTACATATGTAACAAAAGTTTGTCACATCATAAAAGTGATAAAATACATAATTTTTCATACTACATAAATCAATACAATTTAATTTAAATGAATTATACATTTCTTTTTTCCTATATAGACATCATCATTTCTTGTCGCATATTATTTGCCTTTTCTTTTTGTCTTTATTCACTCAAAGCATTTGTACTACTCTGTACTTCATCTCTTGCAATAAATTCTTTATCATCATTTGATTACTCTTCTAGTTTTTCTTGTAGATCTCCAAGCAAATCCTCTTTATCTATTTTACGATAAAAATTATGTAATAGAAAACATGCAAACAAATGATGGTCCCAACAAAATATGTATTTAATGGTCATTACACAAATGATGAGCATAATCAAATAAGGGCATGCCACATTGAACCAAACTGCAAATACAAAATGGTGAACAATAACAAATCAACACAAAAAATGCATGGTGAACAATATAATAGATTAACACAAAAAATGCATGCAAAAATGGTGAACCAAACTACAAACAAAAAAAATCAACCGTAGAGGGGAGATTTCAAGCTTCACCGAGGGTTCTAAGGGTTTGTGGAGGGGTGAAGTCAACACGTTGGAGATCAACGAGTGTTGGGAGGGTTCGCAAAGGCTTGGAGATTGTGAGGACGCATGAGGGTTCACGAACATGACGTCGTGCGAAGATCGGCAAGGGTTATGAGGGTTTGCGAATGTGTGGACATCACGAGGTCGCCTGTCAATGGGTGAGGGTCTGGGCAACAGGGAGCCGACTGTCGGGGTTGGATATCGGCTGGCCGCCCGATTGACCTGTTAAGCATGGGGGTCAACATAGCAATTCTACCCCAACTATTTGATTCAGATCATGTATGTACTTGCGGAGCATGGATACATGGAAGGCATCATCACTCCTATTAGCTCAACTAATAGTGCCAACTGGTATGCTACAAGTCCCACTTGTTTCACTATTTGATACAGTCCAATGTATCTAGGATAAAGTTTCCCTCATCGTATAAACCTGGTTACGCCTTTCTACGGTGACACCTTAAGCAATACCCAATTGCCCACTTGAAACTCCAATGGTCACCTCCTAGAGTCAGCATAGCTTTTCTGGTGACTCTGAGCTATTCACAAATGTTCGCGAATTTTGCTAATCTTGTCCACTACTTCCTACACCAGATCAGGTCCTAGGACCTTTCTCTCCCCCACTTCATCCCAGTGGAGTGGGGTTCTGCATTTTCACCTGTACAAAGCTTCGTACAATGGCATTTGGATACTTGATTGATAACTGTTGTTGTAGGCAAACTCCACTAAGGGAAGGTGGTTGTCCCATGCTCCCCCAAAGTCTGACACACAAGATTGTAGTAAGTCTTCTAGGGTTTGTATTGTTCTTTTAGATTTCCCATTTGTTTGGAGGTGGAAAGCGGTGTTGAACTAGAGCTATGTCCCAAGGGCTTGTTGCAAGCTCCTCCAGAATTGTGACACAAACCTAGGGCCTTGATTTGATGTGATCATAATAGGGATTCCATGCAACCTCACCACTTCCCTGAGGTATAGTTCGGCTAGTTTGGTCATAGACATTCCCACCCTAATAGCTAGGAAGTGGGCTATCTTGATCAACTTGTCCACTATTACCCAAATAGCATCACATTTGGTTGTCATTTTTGGTAGTCCCATTACAAAGTCCATTGTGATCTACTCCCATTTCCCCTCAAGTATGGGTAGTGGGTGGAGTGCACCTGTTGGCCTTTGATGCTCAATTTTAACTTGTTGGCACGTTGAGCACCTCTCCACAAATTCTACAATCTCCCTTTTCATCCCTTTCCATCAGAAGTTTTCCCACACGTCACAATACATCTTGGTGGTTCCCGAATGCAGAGTATAACCCAAGTGATGTGCCTCAATCAGGATTTGCTCTCATAGCTCTACATCCTGTGGTACACGCAATCACCCTCGGTACCTTACTATTCCATCTGATGCTATATGGAAATCAGTTTGTTCCTTATGTGCAATTGTCCTCAACATCTAAAGTATTTCGAGATCTGATTCCTACCTCAACTTGATCCACTGTTGAAAGGTTAGCTGCAAGGTGAGGTGCGACAACTTTGTCACAACTCCCTGAGTACGGACTTCTATCCCTTGCTAATCTAAATCTTTAATTTTCTGCGGTTGTGCTGTCACCATTGTGGCAAGGTTGCCATAAGACCTTTGGCTTAAGGCATCTGCTACGACGTTGGCCTTCCTGAGGTGGTAGTGGATGTTCAAATCATAATATTGCATTAATTCCAACCATCTTCTTTGCCTCAAGTTTAGTTCCTTCTATGTGTAAATATATTTGAGGTTCTTGTGATCTATGTATACTTCACAAGTAGCCCCAAATAAGTAATGTCGCCACAACTTGAGTGCAAAGACCACTTTTGCCAATTCTATATCATGGGTTGGGTAGTTCTTCTCATGAGATTTCACATGCTCCCCTATAGATTGGGAGTAAATTAATATGTCATCTATGAATACCACCACAAATTGGTCCAAGTATGGACGAAAGATTCGATTCATCAAGTCCATAAAGGTTGCGGGGGCATTAGTTAACCTGAATGGTAAGACCAAGAACTCATAATGGCCATAACGGGTATGAAATGCAGTATTTGGCACATCTCCTACTCAAATCTTTAGTTGATGGTACCCCGACCCCAGGTCTATTTTTGAAAATACCACCACCCCCTTTAGTTGGTTAAACAAGTTGTCCATGCAGGGTAATGGATACTTGTTTTTCACTGTGACCTTATTGAGTTCATAATAGTCAACACACAGTCTCATGCTTCCATCTTTCTTCTTCACGAAGAGCATGGGGGCCCCCCAGGGCGATACACTCATCTAAGTAAACTTCTTGTCAACCAACTCTTGCAGTTGTACTTTCAACTCATGCAATTCTGCTAGCGACATACGGTATAGAGCTCGCATAACTGGTGTCATACCAAGTTCTAAATCTATAGTGAATTCCATCTCCCTATATGTTGGCATTCCCTGTAGTTCATCAAGAAACACATCTGGAAACTCATTAACAATGTGAATGTCCCCAAACTTCGACACACCCTGACTTTGGTTATCTATGCTAACTAGGAACCCCCATGCCCCTCAATGTTGGCATTTATTTGCTTTTAAATAAAAAATGGTTTTGATTAAAAGGTTACCTATGCCTCCAAGGTAAAACTTGGGTTGCCCTGGTGCCTAAAAGCATACTTTCTTATTGCAGAAGTTGACATTAGAATAATGAGTGGCTAGCCAATCCATCCCCAAGATTACGTCATAATATTGTAGGTCGAGTGAGAATAAATCTATAGGTAATTGTCTGCCACTCACATAGAGGGGACACCCGTCACATACTAGGTCAGTCAACAGCACCCCACCGAGGGTTCTAACACATAATCTAATCGACTATGAGGCATTTCATGCTGAGTCATAAATCTAGTAGAAATAATAGAATGTGTAGCCCCCGGATCCACCAAGGTATATGCGGGGTGAGAGAGGATCTGTATGGTACCTGTAACCACCTCCACTTTCTCTGCATCCTGTCTGTTCAATGCATAAAATCTACCTTGAACTACTGTTGTCTCTGCTTTCCCTCTCCAATTAGGCACTACATAATAGGGTAACGTTTCACTAGAGGCTCCCTGAGGTGGCACGTTGGGCCTAACTACACACTACTGATACTGCTCATGTGGTGTGTACTGCACTGAAGCTTGGGATGATCACTGCACAGAGTCTATCAACATGTATGACTATGACTGCGATGTTGAGTTGTATGAACAAACTGCCTTCTTGTGGCCTGGTTGTCCACAAGCAAAGCATTTCCCATCCCCTACCCTGCATCATCCACTGTGATTCTTACTACACCTGCTACACTGTCTAGAACTCTTTTCCTACCTCCCTTTCTTGTCTTGCTTACATCTAAGGTCATTTGAGAGCCTTTTTCCTAGGGAAGATTGTGTTATGTTAGAACTTTTTGGAATAATTAATAATTAATATGCGTTCGATATATTTTAATTTTACTACAAGTGCATGGGTTCAAATGTAATTAGTGTGTAAGTATGAGTTTGTCCACATGGATTATTGGGTTGATACTTTGTTAAATTTGTATACTACAATTACTGGAATAATTAATAAACTAAAGTAATGTCACAATTGCTCTATCCCAAGTAATTGCTAGGCTATTCTTTAATTAATTCTCATATCTGTAATTCTCATTAAACTTAATTAAGTCTTCACTTAAGCTATTTGGATTTAAAAGAGGCTTTTAATAAATTATCCACGTTTTTTTTACTAAAAGACTTAAAAACTAGTTTTTGATTCCAAATACTTAATCTTTCTTAATTTTGAGATATTCTGTATTTCTGTTTGCATGCACTTGAGTGTAATTTAATTAAAATATGGTAACCCACAGAATTAGTCTGTTGATAAACATTTTTACCAATAGAACTACTCATTGACTAATCTCTCAATAGGCTTGACAGAACTTAACCAACGTCGTTAGTCCATAGTTAAACCACTTAAGCAATAGACTAACTCATTGGTAAAACAAACATTTGAATTTTAGATGAAATTAAGTTACGATTTCCAAAATTTATAAGAATTGCTCACCACTCTTTTTGTTTTAAGGGGACTACGAACAACACACAAAACCAAACACACATATAATTAATTGCATAAACGTAATATAATTCAACAATACCATTCAACACATACAGTATATAATAAAGCAAAAGAAAAGGAAAGAACACCTAGTTATCTGCTGGAATTTTCACCCTTTGAAACTTGCTCAGGTTAAGCACTCTTTTTGTCTTTACTCCCAACCCACTAGATTGTCAAGTTGGCAAACTTTCATTTCAACCTTGAATGACTATCAGAGTGTCAATTTGTATTTCACCAAGGAACAAAGGAGGAAGCAATTAACGCCAAGAGTCTTTTCTTCAAAGATACACTCAAGTAGAGAAAAGGATTGCAAATACACTAGGGAAAAGATAAAGGAAGAAGAGGTCGTCAATCTCTTCTCGGGAAGAAGTGAACAGGTGGAAGAAGGAAGATAGAGAAGATAGAGAGTATATTTATAGACAGTGTTTGGACGAAGGAGGAGGGGAGAGAAGAATTTTCATGGCTAAGGGACTCCTTTTATCGACTGATGGAGTGGTAGTTCCTCGACTAACAGTTATCAAAGACGTAGTGTAACACCTTCATTTGGATGTGTAGGATTGTTCCATGCAAGTCCACTTCTATTCCCTGTCAGTCCACATTCTTCATGATCGAACATTTGCTAAATTGAATTTCTCGACTCTAACTCTCACATGAATTTCCCTGCAATTTCTCATCAAAAATACCTTTCCATGAAGCAAGTCACATTACAGGAGAAATAATTCATCATATTTTATCATCCACTACAGTTGTATTTGCTATTATATTAAGAAAACTCATTACATAAAAAAAGAAATACTCAAGTCCATTGGTAAATTGGATTACCAACGAGGTAAGTTCATTGATAAACGTCTTTACCCACAGACTATGTAATTTTAACATGAATCAGGATTTCTTCTGTGAGTTAACTAAATTACCAACGGACTAAGCTATCGGTCATCATTTCATCATTCTCTTTTCAGTAAACAATCGCTAATATATTCATATAAATAATTTTCATGACTTAAAACTTAATTCATGCATCAATAAAGTGAATAAATATGCATAGTGCTTAAAAACATAGTTAACCTTTTAATTATCATTATCCAATGTAAAATGCAACTATAACTTAATAAAATGCATGAATTAACATCTATAAAATGCACACTTTTGAGTTCGAACGAGTCTCCCATACCTAGGTTTTGCTAGTCCCTTAGCAAAATACTAAAGTAAGACTATAAAAACCATGAAAACAATAGAAACAAACTAAGTAAAATTAATTAAAACTATACTAGACCACTTTCATAGGGAACACGATTACACTTAGTAAATGTAGCAAGCCTTTAAACCCCTAGGCTGCCCTAGTGGCGGAGTTGTATCTTCGAAGGGTTTTCAATAGACACACCCACAAAGTCCAAATAAAAAGAAATAAAAAGGAGTGAGAGGAAATAAAATCAAATAAAGGATTGTCTGAATCACTTGCTGCTATGGAAATCTCTGGGGAATGAGGTGGCTCAACCTTACAACATTCCCTCTCATTGCCCTTAAATTGAATAGACACTCCTTAGAATGTGAACAAGAAGTCAACCATTCATAAGAACCATTTGTCTTATACAAACAAAAAACATTCACACCTTCTCCACTCTCAATCAAAGAAGTAGATCATTTAAAATAGCCACACATCTCACCAATAAAAGGGGTAATATAAGATATTCCCTTCCTTCTTATAAAAGATATTGGAAAATACTTTGGTTGGTAGACAAGGGATAAGATAGTTAATATGTCATCACTCACAATGTTCAATTGTTGATAACATTCCACTTCACCCTCACATCTTGTGTGACTCCGAGTATCCCTTTTCCTACCCCAAATTGACATCAATTCCTTTGTTTCCTTTTTGATGTTTTTCTTTTCTTTCTCTCTCTTCTTTTTCTTCTTCTTTTTCGAAAGTTTTTTTTTTTTTACACACATTAATAACATAATTGCCTTTATAGCAAATGCAACTACTAAGATTAACCAGTGACACTTAATTGAATAGTAATAACACTTTATATCTCCACAACCTAATTCCTAAAGAAACTCTATGGCAAATTAAAGTTTATATCCTTGTTACATTCCTCTACATATCCTCTAACTTAGGGGGGGGTTTGTGCTTCCTAGAATGTGATGGAAAGTAACGGTAATGGAATGTGATGGAAAGTTACAAAATAAAAGAGGTGTTTGTGCCACCTAGAATGTGATGGAAAGTTTCAAAAACATTTCATCCTATTCCAAGGTATAAATAACTATCATTCCCAGAGATTCTCACCCTCTCCCTCCCAAAGTCCTAGAATTTGTCTCACCCTGTTGCCCCTCCGTGCCCTCTCACCGTCTCTCCCTCTTGCCCCTCTGTGCCCTCTCTGCCTCCTTTGCACCCTTCGCCCTTTGCCCTCTTCACCTCCTCCGCATGTTGGGGCTTGTGGTGTGGAGCCTAACTCGATGGAGAGGCAGGTGGCACCCAACTGACGAGAAGTGGCAACTAACACCTACAGCCAGCTAGGATGTCATAGTTGGAATAGATCGTGAAGCCAGTCTTGCGGAAGGCAGAGGTAGGTGGCAGCCGACCAATGAGAGACGACAGCCAACCAATGAGAGATGGTAGTCAACCAATGAGAGACAGTAGCCGGCACTTGTAGTCGACTAGAATGCTGTAGATTGGAAGAGGTCGTGGAGGTCCGGCCAGAGGTTTGATCAAAGGACCGGTAGCTAGTGGGTGGTCGACAATCAAGTGATGGAACCGGATGAGCATGGATACGAAGTTTGTAGTGTTATGGTGAGTTGTAAACTACAATACGTAGTATTACGGTGAGTCATAAACTAAAGGCTGTAAAGTTACAGTGGGCCATAGAGTTACGACTAGTAGTAGAGGTGAGGACCAACTGGAGGACTAGCTGTCGAAGGCATTTGGGCGACTGCCGAGAGGATCCAGCTGGCCACCGAGTTGGAGGGCAGCCACGTCAAATCTATCGATGATGGTTCCAAATCGACGATTAGGATTGCATGTACTCTTAGGGTTTAGTGAGTTGCTCTATATAAGAGAGCATGTTGTAACCCTTGAAGGTAATGTGTGGCTTGGTGAGGAAGAGTGGCGGCTGTGTGCGTCAAGAGAGAGATGACGCTTGCCAGAGAGAGTGAGCTGCATGTGTGTGTGAGGAGAGAGCTACCGCAGTGGTGTAAGTCGGTGCTTGTACACATCGAAAGCTTGTGAGCTGAAGTAGCGAGAGTCCCACCAATGTTCTATAGAGTAGGCAAGTCACCGAACCAAGTAAAACTTGTGTTGTGCATGTTGTTCCTTTCTCTTTCTCCACCCCACCACATTGGAGAGGACAAGTGCATGAGCGAACGAAGAAGTGGGTTTCGGGAGAGAACATCGTCCCAAAATCTTAACAACTGATATCAGAGCTCAGGTTCGAGAAGGTTCATCTATGTCTAGCTACGGTGAAGGAGCCGATGTTAGTCTAGGGAAGGTGGACATCCAGCTAAAGAGAGTGGAATCTAGAGGGGCTTGCCGCTAGGTGTAGGAGGGTGTCTAGAGGAGGCAACGTCTAGCAGAAAGGGCAGTAACCAGCTGTACAAACCGACAGCTAGGTAGAAGCACGTGGATTTCGGGAGAAGTGAAAGTTATGGTTGAGAGCAAGTCCATTGTGGAGAAATTCTATGGAAAGGATTTTGGGTTCAGCGCAATATAGAAGAAGAAAGTCCACCTTGCAGACGAGAGGAACCTTGACATGCTTGGCAAGGGCTCTATGAAGATACTGACTGATGGAGGTCAGTGGGAGCTAGAAGGTGTCTGGTTCGTTCTTGACTTATCCAGAAACTTGATCTCGATAAGTCAGTTGGATTAGAAGGGTTACCATGAGGACCCAGGTGGGGGTTGATGGATAGTAACCAATGGGATAGAGATGGTGGCCGAGGGGTGGAAGATCGGGATGCTCTACAGTCCTTGGTGGAGCATGCAAGGGCATGGCATTCGAGGAAGGAGGGCCTACTGAGATAGAATTGGCTTCCGAAACAACGGAGGCAGTAACCGATACATAGGATTGAGGAGGGTCTATCGACTCAGAGACAGGTTCTAGGAGGAATGTCAGCCAGAGGGGCGTTGCAAGCAAGACTCATCCATGAGACGAGATGGAGTGGAGAGCCAAGAGCAATGTAAGGAAGCCCGCCAATGGTCACGAGAAGGTCGAGGAGAGATCCATTGCTCGATGACGGAAGCCTATTTTAGAGGGAGACTACAAGTGCTTGGGAGTCTCAAGAGCGGCAATCGAAAGATGTGCCAACTGAAGGAAATGACGTCTGGGGTTTGCAAAGTTCTACCCATTTCAAAAACTCTAGTGTCATGAAGGGGAGGTGTGGCACAGTTGTGTGTTAGCTTGAAAAAACACTGTAGGGGTTGTGTGTTAGCTCAGTAAAACACTGCAAGGGTTGTGTGTTAGCCCAGAAAAACACTGTAGAGGTTGTGTGTTAGCCTGTAAAACACAAAGCTGGAAGGACAACTCAAGAAGGAACACAAGCCATGGAGTTAGTCTCCAAGTGGGAGATTTTTGGGCTTGTGGTGTGGAGCTTGTCTCGATGAAGAGGCAGGCGATAGTCAAAGATAAGCCGAGTCAGTCTCCAAGTGGGAGATTGTTAGGGCTTGTGGTGTGGAGCCTGACTCGATGGAGAGGTAGGTGGCAACCAGGCATGGCAGGTGACAACCAGTCGATGAGAGGTGGCAACCGACACCTACAATCAGCTAAGATGTTACAGTTGGAATAGACCATGAAACCTATCTTGTAAAAGGCAAAGGCAGGCAGTAGCTAGCCAACGAGAGATGGCAATCAACACCTGTAACTAGTTGGAATGTTGTAGACTGGAAGAAGCTGTGGAGGTCCAGCTAGAGGTCTAGCCAGAGGTTCGATCAGAGGACCAATAGCTAATGAGAGATCAGCAGTTGAGCGATGGAACTGGACGAGACTCGCAAAGGACGAGCGTGGACACGAAGTCGGTGGTGTTATGGTGAGCCATAAACTATCGTCTGTAGTGTTATGGTGAGTCGTAAAGTAAAGGCTGTAAAGTTATGACGGGTCGTAGACTTAAGGCTGTAGAGTTACAGCTAGTAGTAGAGGTGAGGAGGGGTTGGAGGACCAGTCGTCGGAGGCATCCAAGTAGTTGCCAGGAGGATCCAGCCAGTCGTTGGGTTGGAGGGAAATCACATCAAATCTGTCGATGATGGTTCCAAATCGTTGGTTAGGATTGCATGTACTCTTAAGATTTAGTGAGTTGCTCTATATAAGAGTGCATGTTGTAACCCTTGAAGGTAACGTGTGACTTGGTGAGGAAGAGTGGCGGCTGTGTGCATGAAGAGAGAGACGATGCTCATCAGAGAGAGTGAGTTGCATGTGTCTGTGAGGAGAGAGCTACCGTAGTGGTGTAAGTCAGTGCTTGTATACATCGAAAGCTTGTGAGCTAAAGCAGCGAGAGTCCCACCATCGTTCTATGAAGTAGGCAAGTTGCCGAACCACGTAAAACTTGTGTTGTGCGTGTTGTTCCTTTCTCTTTCTCCACCCCACCACATCGGAGAGGATGAGTGCATGAGCGAACAAAGAAGTGGGTTCTGGGAGAGAACATCATCTCGAAATCCCAACACTACACCCTTCACCCTTCACCCTCTGCACCCTTCACCCTTCACCCTCTACGCCCTTCGCCCTCTTGCCCCTCCATGCCCTCTCTACCTCCTCTGTGTCATCTCACCCTCTCGCCTCCTCTGCACCCTTCGCCCTTCACCCTCTCCGCCTCCTCTACACCCTTCACCCTCTCCACCTCCTCTGCAAGCTTCACCCTTTCTGCCTACCTCGTGCCCCTCCTCACTCACGCCCACGCCCTTTGGTCAGCCTCTCCTTGGCCACCATCCACCATCGGTCTCAACAAGGTAACACCTTGTTTACAAAGATAATTTTATTTTGATTATTTTACAAGGAATATTTCTTAGATAATTCACAAAGATAGTGCATGTTTGTTTTTTGTTGCATAATTTTATTCGTAAAACAAATAGAGAGGATTTTCTTGAAGATCTACAAGATGAATTACAAGAGATCAAGCATGATGATTATGAATCTATTATAAGAGATGAAGAAATACAAGCTAGCTCAAGTGCTTTGAGTCAACAACAGCAAAAATAAATTGCAAATAATATGTGACAAGAAATAATGATGTCTATGTAGGAAGTAAGGAATGTACAATTCTTTTGTTTTATGTAGTACAAGAATATATGTACTTTATTTATGAACTTCTACGATGTAACAAACTTCTGTCACATTACTATTACAATTTTGTTACATTCCATGATATTTTAAGACATTCTGATCAATTCTGTCACAAGCACAAACACCTCCTATTTTTTTAACATTCTGATGTATTTCAATAGATTCTCTTCTAACACATTCTAATATATTCTTTCTAACCAATTCTGGGGGCACAAACCGGAATCCGGGTTTTGTGCATAAAGATTCCACTGACCTGTAAAAAGTGGGCCCAACCCTTGTGGATATGGTAATACATCTAAGAAATTATTCCATCTAACGTACTCCCCCCTAGATGCAGGAATAGCGACATGAACTAAATGTCCTGTCCAAGCCAAGGAACTTACTCCAAAAAGTCCTGACAAATGATGATTGAGACGAGATTCCCCCTTAGAGAAGTTTGGGAGATATTCTAGAATAATCCTCACCAAAATAAAAGAAATGTAATGAATGAATCATTTTTATGGTGACACTCGACATAAGTTTATCTCTCCTCACAGATGGGATAGTGAGAAAAGAAAATAGTTGTTCCAGTAAAAATAAGGTTGGCAAGACATTAATTCAAATGAAACAAGAAGACTCAACTCGTTGCACATTTAATTTGAAATCTATCTCCTCCAAGGGCAATAGGTTGCTTTTGAATTTGGCTTTGGAGATTCTCCTCTCAAAATATGATAAGGTCTTCCCATTAAGCCTATTAACAACACTTGAAACTTGCATTCCTTCAAGTTTGACTTCATCATAAAAACATAAAAAAAACAAGAAAATCAACAAAATTATCAAAAATGTCTGAAATTTTTAAAAATTTTAAAATTTTAGTGTGCCCTCCCCCCGTACCTAAACTTTGTATTGTCCTCAATGTAAATGGAAAAGTTTAGTATAGAAGAGAAAAAATATGACACAATTAAAAATATGACATAATAATAAGCATACCCCTTATACCTATCTTGAAAAGTCGATGCATGTTGAATAATAGAGAGTGCATTAAACTCGACAAAATTAATCATACTAAATTCAAGAGTAATGCTAAATAAATTGAGTGCAATTTCAATACATTAGTAAAATGTAAGGATAAGGGTGCATACCTTTTTTCATATATGTGAAAGCAATATTTTAGTAATTAAAAAAATAGTATATTAGAAATGATAAAAACAAATATATATATATATTATGTCTTCTTGTGGAGCTCTAATGGCTCACAAGAAAGCTAGGTGGTTTATAAACAGACACCACCAAACTGCAGCATTAATGGCTTAAGTAGTGTGGTGTTGCTCATCCCTTCCATGAGCCAAATTCCCATCATGTAGTCGGGGATTTTGAACAAATTGGCTTGGAAGAGTACCTTTGTTTCATTGATTAAGTGAATTGGATATTTGACTCAATTGAGTTTCAATTCTTTTAATGACTTGATCATGAGCAAAAATTTGAGAATTAGATTTTCAGGCTGTTTCTACTCTTTGCATTAAGTGTGCTAATTGCCTTTCGATATTTTGATCATTAACTTGCTGATTTTGATTAAGATTTAATGAACTATTATTCATTGCATTTTACTCATTAAATGGTTGTCCTATAGACTAATTCGATTGTTGTCCTGGGTTTCTCCATGAGAAGTTAGGATGGTTCCTCTATCTAGTATTGTAAGTAGGATTAAAATTAGAATTATTACGTTGATTATAGAATAAGGTATTAACATCTTCAGATTCATGCAAAACAAGACATTCCTCCACTACATGACCTATAACATAACAACCTGTACACCTAGGAATGCTAGGCTCAACCTTTTGTTTAACTTGTAATTCATCGATTTTATATATTAAACTAGCCATTTTAGCTTCTAATGCTATATATGGTTCAACATGTACTCCTTTAGGTAAAGTAGTTTGTTCTTGACTTACTTCAGTAGCACTCTCCCACTACGTAGTCCTTTTGGCAAAGTCATCTAAGAATTTCCAAACATTATCTATTCCTTGGTTCAAAAATTCATCTTGACTTAAAAATTCCAGGAGTACTTTTGTTTGATAATCGATTCCTTCATAAATAATTCTAATTTGGGTGACTTTCTCTATTCCATGATGTGGACATTGAGCTAGGAGATCACAAAATCTTGCAAAGTATTTCCAAAAAAGTTATCCTGGTTTTTGTGTATAATTTAAGATTTCATTTTTTCTTTTGATAATGACATGCATAGGATAATATTTTCCTAGAAATTCAGAACAAAATTGACCCCAATTAGTAATAGAATTTGGTTGTAAACTATATAACCATCTTTTTTGCAATATCTTTTAAAGCAAAAGGCATATATCTTAATTTAATGGTATCAACAAACATGTTTGGTACTTTCATCATGTTGCAAACTTTATTAAATTCTTTTTCAAATCCATGAAATTTTGGTAACTAGTTGATATAATTGGAATTTAATTCAAACTTGTCATTGGCACATTCAGGGAGTGTTATGCAAGAAGGTTCATCCATTAAGTTAAGATAAAACATGCTACCTATTGTTGGTTCCCTAGGTTGTTCCTGCTATGGATTAGCTATGATTGTTCTTTTCTTAGGTGTACAAACTAACCTATGAGATGAATCCCAAGACCAAACTGACATACAACATTTAAATATAAAGTAAAATCTACATGTGTATCGTCATTACAAGAGCTTTGACTCCTGTTCCACTTTGCTATGCAATAGGTACATCTGTTCATAATAATATCATAACTATAGTAAATGGTGTATGAAACACAACTAATATATAATTGTAACAAGAACTCATATAGTTTTGAGCACAGTATATCATATAAAGGCTTTGAAATAAAGTAAAATATTGCAAATGTTCAACAGAGGACTTTTGAGATAGCCCACAAGTAAGGGTCGTTGGTTAACTGGTATACCAACGAACTTACTCTGTTGATTAACAGAAAGTACTAGGTACATGTGTTTGCATAGGGAATTAAATCATGTAGCCACATTGTAGAGACAGACATAGATTGTTAATGAATGAGTTCCACTTCTAAACATCTATCTGACAGTTGAATCTTGTAATAATACAGGTTATCTCATGTACTGTAAATAAGAGTGTCTCCGTTGATTAAATAGAATGCTCAATCCTTCCCTCAAATGGGAAGTTAGGTTGTCCAAGATTTTCCAACTGTAATTCTATACAGACCCTACTCCATTCCCATTTTTCAATGTTCTTTACTCTCCAAATTTCGAATTCTAGCTCATTATCCCACCATCGAATCAAACTAAGAGATGTAGGCTCCCCAGTATTTCCTCCAAATAAAGCTAACTCAACTATGTCATAAAATGAAATTGCCATTGCACCCGTAGGTTGTGGGATTGGTAAGAGCTTCACTGATTCATCTTCAATGTTGATGGCAATGATTATGAGCTCATTAATGTATTGAGGTGTACAACTAGTTATGAAGTAAATAATACCATCAATGATCACATGATTCTTATTGTTTGTTGGTCTTCCTTCAAAATAAACTTCTCTGACTGCCTGCCATTGATTTTTGTCAAAATGATAAACCAACAGGTACTGCCAATCAACCCAGATCCTAGCAAGTTCCTCCCAACAAAAAATTTTGTGCAACAACCTTCTATTAGCTCTCTTAAATGTTAGAGCTGCACCTGGATCAAGTAAAATATGCTTCTCTCTATTTGGGTTTGGGATTCTCAATTCTATGTTTGTAACAGGATTTTTTATTCCAATGTCAGCCCTATAAAATAGAAGTTTCCATGAGCTCTGTAAATGATTAGCTCACCATCACATCTTAAAATATTGTGAATTCCCTCTAATGCTGTAGGTGGAATTTCAGCTTCAGAGTCTATTCAATGATATAAATATTTCCCAGAAAGTGCATCAAACCAAATCACTCTATTAATATTATTTCTCATTTTAAATGCTTGTAGTGAACAAAAGTAATGCTCTGAAATGAATGTGTATATGCCCTTGCATAGACAACTCAATTTGCATATTTCTTTTACCAACAAATAAGCCAATACCTCTTGCAATACATCTATTGGAATCTCTATTTTCTTTCTATAATCCATATTTCACAAAAATAATACATTTAGTTAAATGACTAGTTAGAGAAAGTATCAAATAAACGTATCAAATATTCATGAAGTAAACATGCAATATTCAGATAATAACATGTTTAGAATAAATGCAAACATTGTAAAATTAATTTCCTTGAAATTCCTCCATCAGAGATTACCAACGAAGTTAGCTTGTGTTTTAAGAGGTTTACCAATGGAGTAGTCCGTTGATAAACAAATGATCCACTGATTAACATCGAATCAAAAATACCCGATTACATCTATAAATACCCAATAAGTCATTCGTTGATTAACCCTTATTCCACGACTCCCTACTACTATTCGTCTTCTGCAATGCACGAGTGCCATGGATTCTTCCTCCAACCCTCCTTCAATAGTTCCACCTTCAACTTACGCATCAATTACAATGTTGAACTTTGAAAAGTTCACTCTGGTTGCTACTATGTGGTACACAGAAGGAAAGAGGAAGAGGAAGAGGATTGAACGAGAACAAGAACTAAAAGATGTGGAAGAGGACATGGCTGAGTGCATTAAATTGGATATGGAAGCTTCAATTAATGTTCCTACTTTTCTAAAAAGTAAAATTGCTTCATATATCAAAAAGTAGTCAATGCATGAAAGCGCTTCGCCCTAGAAATGAGTTAACTCAGACTCTTTTAACTAAGAGGTGCCACTTTTGGTTCCATAGGGAAATATACTGTTTGGCCACAAGTAAACCTATTTCATATAGAGGAAAAACCTATATATCAAGGCCTTGGCAAATAACAAAAAGGAGGTCCATTTCCAGTGAGGAATGGATCAGATTGCTAAGATTCAATGATTTCCAACTTGCTTTAGTAGACTGGCATCTAACTAGTCGAATGCAAAGACTCAATAGAGGATGTTAAATGATACACAATACCAGCTTGAGATGTTTAAGAATAAACTACATGAAGAATTTATCTTCCTTCCCATAGAAGTAGTGTAGGCCATTGATGAACAAATTGAAAAAGTGGTGAAGAATGAGTATGCTATAAGGCCAAAGAACAACCTAGCTCAAAAGATTGTCCACACTAGGGCTGAGCTATGGTTCATGAAAGCCTTATATTTTATCACCATTCATGATTTGAATAAATCAACTATAATGGAAGATGTCATTTTTGCTAGTCTTCTAGAGAATGTTGATGGAAGAACTATTTGATTTCTTTATCCAAAATTATCTTGCTTTAGGGGAGAGCCAAGAGGTAGCTAAAATAGTTACCCAAGTTGACTTGTATGACTGGAAGAAAAGTATGGCTGAAAAAGCTTCAATTTAGGCCAAGTTTGCTAGTTGGGAACAAGTGGCAATAAAGATTGAGCCACAAGAATTTGATGAAGTTGTTCCCCCAACCGATGAAGAAATAACTATTCCTTCAGTAGCACAAGAGGGAGATAGACAAAAAGAAGAAGAAGAACAGGAGAAAGACATAGAAGAGACGAGAAGAAGAAGAAAAAAGAGAGACAAAGGGAAGCGAAGAAGATATTACTCTTGGGAATTATCTTCAACGATATAAGAAGAGAGCTTCTTCTATTGGAATCCGGAACCCCCTTCATCATTCACTCATGCACTCGTCGTCTCCAACATGGTGGGATGGAGAAAGAGAAAGGAACAACATGCACAACACATGTTTTACGTGGTTCGGTTACTTCCCTACTCCACGGAATGGTGGTGGGACTCCTGCTGCTTCAGCTCACAAGCTATCGATGTGTACGAGTGCCAACTTACAACACTACGACAACTCCTCTCCTCTCACACACACGTAGCTTCACTCTCATATGGGTGTCGTCTCTCTCTTCACGCATGCAGCTACCACTCCACTCTCACCAACAACACCATTACATCATAGGGTTACAACATGCTCTATTTATAGAGCATGTGGATCCATCATTGATAGATCTGACATGGTTTCCCTTCAATCTGGTGGCCGGTTGGATCCTCCAACGGTCACTCGAATGCCTCTGGTGGCTGGTCCTCTAGCCAATCCTCGCCTCTATTGCTAGTCGTAACTCTACAACCTTAAGTCTACAGCCTGTCGTAACTCTACGACATTTAGTTTACAGCTCCTCATAACACTACGAAACTTAGTTTATGGCTCGTCATAACTCTACGAACTTCAAGTCCGCACTCGTCCTTCGCGAGCCACATCCAATTCCTTAACTCGATTGCCAATCTCCCACTGGCTGTTGGTCCTCTAGTCAAACCTCCACAACTTCTTCCAATCCTCAACATTCTAGCCGACTACAAGTGCTAGCTACCACCTCTCATTTGCCAGCTATCGCCTGCTATCCCCAGCTACCACCTCCCTCTACCTTCAGCAAGTTAGGCTTCCTAGTCTATTCCAACCACAACGTCCTAGCCAACTATAGGTGTCGACTGCCGCCTCGCATCTTCTGGCTACCACCTACTTCCATCGGCTGTCACCTGCCTCTCCACCAAGTCAAGCTCCTCACCACAAACCCAAAAATCTCCCACTTAGAGACTAACTCCATGGCTTGGCTTTCTCCTTGAGTTGTCCTTCGAACTCCGTGTTTTACAAGCTGACACACAACCTCCTAGTGTTTTTTTCAAGCTAACACACAACCACTTCTGGTGTTTTTTGGGATAACACACAATCGTGCCACACCTCTCCTTGGTGACACCAGAGCTTTTGAAATGGGCTGAACTTTGCTAACCCTAGTTGTTGTTTCTTCAACCAGCACATCTTCCAGCTACCCCACCTGAGACTCCCAAGCGCTTGTAGTCTCCCTCTGAAATAGCCTCTCGTCGTCGAGTGATGGATCTCTCCTCAACCTTCCTGTGACCGTTGGTGTGCTTCTTGCATTACTCTTGGCTCTCCACTCCATCCTGTATTGTGGATGTGTTTTGCTTACAATGCCCCTTCTTCGACTGGCATTCCTTCTAGAACCTGTCATTGAGCTGACAAACCCTCTAGCTGCCTGGTCCCGTAGGCTAGCTACCACCTCCAACATTCCAGAAACTGGTTCTCTCTTAGTAGGCCCTCCTTCCTTGAATGCCAAGCCCTTGCATACTCTACTAGGGACTTTGTAGAGTGTTCCGATCTTCCGCCCCTTGGCCACTATCTCTATCCCATTGGTTACCACCCATCGACCCCCACCTAGGGCCACATGGTAACCCTCCTGATCCAATTAACTTATTGAGATCAAGTTTCTGGCTAAGTCAGGAACATATCAGACATCGTCTAGCTCCCACTGACCTTCGTCAATCAGGATCTTCATAGAACCCTCACCAAGCACGTCTAGGTTCCTTCTACCTGCTAGGTGGACTTTCTTCTTTCGAGTTGCAACGTGCCTCGACAACAACCCCTTCTTGTGGGTGGAATGGAAGGATGTGCCCGAGTCCAAGACCCAGGCAAAAGTTGGACCCTCTGAACTGCAGATCAGGGCTTCGTCATGTAGCTCCTCGTCGGCTACGTTGACAGATGCCTCTTCTTGTGCCTGCCCCTTGTCCGTCCTCGGGGCTTCACAACTTCTGCTCAAGTGGCCCTTCCAGCCATAGTTCCAACACATGGCATCCTTTAGACTCTGATGTCTCATTCCACCACCATCCTGGTCATCCCGGTGACTGCCTCCATTCTGTTGGCTTTGTCATCGACTTTTGGCCCAGACGTGAAGGGCCACCCTGGATGCCTCTCCCTCTATGTTGCTCCTCCGACAAACATCCTCATTTAGGATCAGATCTCGGACATCATCTAGTCATAGTTTCTCGTGTCCCAAAGAGCTACTGACTCCTGTTACAACTGTAGTCCAACTTTTCGGCAACGACGGTAGCAAAATTAGTGCCTTAATCTCCTCATCGAAGGAGATCTCCACTGAGCCCAACTAGGAGATCAATGTGTTGAACTCGTTGATGTGCACGATGACAGGCTTCCCTTCAGGCATCTTCAGGTTGAATAGTCGCCTCATCAAAAATACCTTGTTCGACGCCGACGGCTTCTCATACATGTTGGACAACGCTTTCATCATTTCAGTCGTTGTCCTCTCCTTGATGACATCGAATGCAACATTCTTTGTCAATAGCAATCTGACCACTCCTAATGCCTTCCTATCCAACCACTCCCACTCTTCCTGGCTCATCCTCTCAAGTTTTACCCCTGTCAGCGATGCGTCCAAGTCCCTCGTTTGAAGGTAATCCTCAACCTATACCTTCTAGAACCCAAAATCCTTTCCATTGAATTTCTCCACCATGAACTTTCTCTTAGTCATGGTTCCCACTTCTCCCAGAATCTACGTGCTTCTACCTGGCTGCCAATCTGTACAGCCGGTTGCCACCCTTCCTACCAGACGTCACCTCCTCTAGACGCCCTCCTGCACCTAGCAGCAAGCTCCTCTAGATTCCACTCTCTCCAGTCAGATGCCAACTTGCTCTAGACGGATGCCGGCTTCTTCGCCATAGCTGCATATTCAAACTCAAAAGTATGCATTTTATGGATATTAATTAATTCATGTGTTTTACTGAGTTTTAGTTGCATTTTGCATTGAGTAATGATGATTGCAAGGTTAACTATACTTTTAAGCATTATGCACATTTATTCACTTTAATGATGCATGAATTAAGTTTTAAGTCGTAAATTATATTTGTTGGTGATTTCTCACAGGAAAGGGAATGATTGAATGATAATTGATTGTTTAGTTTGTTGGTAAATTGATTAATTCATAGAAAAAAATCATGATTTTTCTCTAAGTTACAAAGTCCATGGGTAAAGCTCTTAAACCACGAACTTACTTCATGAATAAACTGGTTAAACCATAGACCTATGCACTGCTTTTCTGTGTGATGAATTTCATTGATATAATGGCAACTACAATTATAGTGGATGATAAAATATGATGAATTATTTCTCCTGTAATATGATGTGTTTCACGAACGGTATTCTTTAATAAGCATTTGTAGGGAAATTCGTATAAGAGTAGAACTGAGAAATTGAATTTAGCTGATGCTCAATCATGGAGAATGTGGACGGACAAGGTAAAAAAGTGGACTTGCATGAAACAATCTTACACTTCCAAATGTGCACCACGTCCTTGCTAACTGCTAGCTAGTGAACTGCTACTCCCTCAATCTATAAAACAATCCCATAGCCATGAAACCAACCCCCCCCGCTCCTTCTTCATCTAGGCACCATTCACAAGCACATTCTCCATCTCCTCCATCTTCCATCTTCCACCCATTCACTTCTTCCGAGAGAAGATTGACGACCTCCTCTTCTCATACCAATTCCTTAGTGTATTTGTTATTCTTTTTTCTACCTGAGTGTATTCTTGAAGAAAAGATTCTTGGCGTCAGCTGCTTCCACTTCTATTCCTTGGTGTAATTGTGGAGTAATGCCCAAAATCTCATTTCAAGGTCGAAAGGAAAGCTCGCCAACTTGACGACCTGGTAGACCGAAAGTAAAGACAAAGAGAGTGCTTAGCCTGAGCAAATTTCGAAGGGTGAAAATTGCAATGAAGCATTAAGTGTTCTTTCCTTTTCCTTTTTCTTTTCAATCACTTTTACATTCACTTATCTTATCACATATGTTTCGATATTTAGAGAATGATATTATGTTTGATGTAATGTTGAATGTTTCATTTTATTTCTACAAGTTTTTCATAATGTGTTTTGTTTTATGTTTTGTGTTGTTTGTTGTATTTTTAAGATAAAAAGAACAAAAATATAAGCAAACAATTCTTAGAAGTTTTAGAAATCTTGAATCGTACTGTTTAACATCTGAAACTCACTTCTTTTACATTTACCACGAGATATCTCATGGGTAAAGACGTTTACCCACGAGCCAACCTCGTGGGTTTGAGCATTTTCATTGAACTACAATTAAATGCATACGAATTGAAATATAGAATGTTTGAGAATTAAGAAAAATTAAGTATTTGGAATTAAAATTCACTTAGAAGAGTCTTCCAGTGTAAAATTCAAATCATGTATTAAAAGACTATTTTTTTAATCCAAATATTCTATGTGGAGAAGAAATTAAAGTTAATGAAAAATTCTCTGGAAATTACAAATATAGAAAGTGATTAAAGAGCATCGTATAGACTATTTGGAATAGAGCAATTGTGACATTGCTTAAAAAAAAATTAATTGTTCCATTAATTGAATACACCAATTTAGCTAAGCACCAATCAAAAATGATCCATATGGACAAACTTGTACTTGCACACTAATTACATCTGAACTCGTGCACTTGTGGTGAAATTAAAATATTTCGAACACACATTATTAAGAATTAATTTCAGAAAAAGTTTCGAATACTGCATAGAGCCGAACTTCTTCGAACCTTCCCTCTGATGCCAGTTGTTGGGATCTGAACGTTCGCTCTTGGAACCCCCTTCATCGTTTACTTGTGCACTCATCCTCTCTAACATGGTGGGATGGAGAAAGAGAAAGGAACAACACGCACAACACAGGTTTTACGTGGTTTAACAACTTACCTACTCCACGGAATGGTGGTGAGACTCCCACTGCTTCAACTCACAAGCTTTTGATGTGTACAAGCACTGACTTACAACACTGTGGCAGCTCCTATCCTCTCACACACGTGTAGCTTCACTCTCATATAGGCATCGTCTCTATCTTCATGCACGCAGCCGCCACTCCACTCTCACCAACAACATCGTTACATCATAGGGTTACAACATGCTTTATTTATAGAGCAACACATCAAAACCCTAAAAGGACACGTAATCCTAATCGTCGATCTGGATCCATCATTGACAGATCTGATGTGGCTGCCCTTCAATCCACTGGCCGCTCGGATGCCTCAAACGATTGGTCTTCCATCTGCTCCTCACCTCTACTGCTAGCCGTAACTCTACAGCCTTAAGTCTACGACCTTTAGTTTACTGCTCACCGTAACACTATGAAACTTAGTTTACAGTTTGCCGTAACTCTATAGACTTCATGTCCGCACTCATCCTTTGCAGGCCACATTTGGTTCCTTCACTTAGTTGTCGATCTCCCACTAGTTGTCGGTCCTCTAGTTGGACCTCCACGACCTCTTCCAATCCTCAGCATTCTAGCCAGCTACAGGTGCCAGTTGTTGCCTCTCGTTTGTCGGCTACTGCCTGCTATCCTCGGCTACTACCTACCTCTGCCTTCAGCAAGTCAAGCTTCACGGTTTGTTCCAACCGCAACATCCTAGTTGACTGTAGGTGTCGGCTGTCGCCTCATGTCTTCCAGCTTTCGCCTGCCTCTCCATCGAGTTAGGCTCCACACCACAAACCCAACATCTTCCTCCTATGATATATCAATTCCTAAAGATATCCCCCCTAGTTTGGAGGTTGAAGAATAGGTGGCACTTCAAGTAAAAATTAAAATTTCAAGTTGACCACTAATTTCACTTTAATATTAACTTAAATATTCATAACTCATTTTATCCTCTGAATTTGATTTTCAGGTACAAGAGCTTCAGGTGAGATCAACTACTCCCACATTTGAATTACAGGACATTGAGGTAGTTGAGAAAACCATTAATGAAGCTATTACTTTTACTTCAAAAGAGGTTCAGGTAAAAATTTTAAAAATAAAATTTTCTCTTTTAGTTCAATTCTATTAGTTTATAAC
>JAMKPZ010001600.1:0-84201 GCA_024699675.1 Amphibolis antarctica | reverse complement strand
TTATTGGATTAACATACAACTTTTTAGAATCACGTCTAAAATCTCGTTCTCTTGTTATTATTATTGTTGTTGTTGTTGCGATAATTCTTATTGACCAATATTTTTTTAAATCTCATGATGCTTAGGAATACAATCGATTAAAGTATTGTTAATGTAAGTAATTATGTTGATTTAATGAAAAACGTTAATGTGTAATTTTAACCTTTGGTTTAATGTTGCTCATTTTATCATTTTCGTTTAACTATCTAAACTTATTGATTATTTAGGTTTCGTTTATGAACATCACTTCTAATTTTCATTACTTAATCTACTCTTTTCTTTATTTTATCATCATGTCTTCTATCATATTAACATTTATATATTTTAAACAATATTCGTTTACAATTTAATTAAAATAAACAAATAGAGGAAATTTTATCCAATTCAGAGGAAATTCTGCCTAAGTTAAAGGAAATGTCGTCTATCACAATATTCACCTGAGAAAATTTTGTCCATTCTATTATCTAGCAAATGAAGTTTTACTTAATTTAAAGGAAATTTCGTCTGCCCCAATATCTACTAGAGTAAATTATGTTGATCAAAATGTATTTATTAGATGAAATTTCGCCTATTTTAGTATTTATCAAAAGAATTTTCACCCGAATTAAAAAAAAATTCCGTCTATTTTAATATTCACCGTAAATAAATCGTATAAAAAATAAAATATTAATGACTTTAGGTAACGTATACACGAAAATATCATTCACCGATGAGTGAGAGAAAAACGAAGTGAAAAAATGAACATAACCTTAACTTAACTTATTTGCAAGTACATGAATAAGTTTATTTTGATAATCATACTTACTCTTAAAAAAAAAAAAAACCCGACCTCTTCCTTGCGGGCGAGGCCGCGTCATTTTCGTGGTTACGAGATTCCCCAAAAATAAAAGGCTGCCAACGTTCCATTTACGTGCACTCGTAATAAAGAAAATTTTTGCCACAAGTACTTCTTCTTCTTTTTTGTCATTTTCCGAAAAAAAATAAAAAATTACATAATTAGTTAATCTGTAATACAATATATTATATAAGAATATGTGTCTTTTGAAAGTATTAATAATAATAAATCATATTTTTTATATTTTTCAAAATATACAAACTTCCTTGTACTTACATTTCAACTTTTTTTTTTTACAGTAACATAAGAAATGTTATTAAAACAAAAACAAACATTAGACGCATGAATAATGTTATCTTGAGGAATACGTGTATATTTTTGTACTCATTTAACCCAAAGATATTTAACCGTGTTGTTTGTTAATTAGATAGATTCACGTTAGTTATTGTTCGTCGTCACTCTTGATGAATTTATCTTTTCTGAATTTCATGATGTCCAAGATCATAACACTCTGATTGTTGTCGATCAAAAAGTAATATCAACATAAACAATAAGCAGATTTAATGGAAGACCATAACGTTTAACTTTAACCTTTTGGTTATATTTTGTAATTTTTTGTTTGATTATCTTAAATTATCATGTGTTTGACTTGATTTATTCGTGTTGGTATATTTAAAGAACTAATTTTTTCAATTTTCGAAATTACTTTTAATGTCGTAATTATTGTATAAATTTTAACATATATATTTTTATCATTCAAATTATTATATAACTTTTATTTAATTTATAAAATTAATTTTAATTTTAATTTTAATTTTTTAAAACTTTTAAAGTTAAAAAATTACTTGTAAACACACTTTTTAATCTTAGGTCTTGTTCTTTTGAAATGATTTTGAAATAAAAGGAAGAAGAAAAATAATTTTAATAATAAAAAAAAAATTTTTAAAAAAAAATGTAAATATCATTGTAAAATTAAAAGTATATTTAGAAATTAAAAATAAAGAAAAAGAATAAGGGAGGGTTTTTTATTTTACTTTTAACTTTTAATGATAGAAAAAATGATTTTTAAGAATACGAGATATAATAAATAATAATAATAATTTTAAAAATAATAAAAATAAATTAATAAATATATATATCATCGTAAGGAAAAAAAACGTTAGAAGCACGTGGCCAGGCCGGCGCGGCGCGCCGTGGCATATTCGCATGTGAAACGAGAATAATCTCTCCGGCTTATTTATCGTCGGTCGTGGACCATTTGTTGGATTTCTATCTGCTGCTCCGTCCTCCAACCTCCAGATCCTCGCCGAGATAAGGATGGTGTAGAAATCCGAGAAGATGTCGGGAGCCGCTTCCGCTTCTGCTTCTTCGGTCTCCTCGTCCTCGGACACTTCTTATGGTGATAACGTTGTTACGGATTGGAGGGCGTTGTCCGTTTTCCGTAACTACCCGTTGGCCTCCGCAATCGTTGCCTTCGCCGTCGCCCAGTCCATCAAGTTCTTCACCGTCTGGTAATCCCCCTTTCCTCTTTGTCGAGATCTGGCTGTTCTAACCTTCTTCCCCCATCTGGTTCGAGAATTGAGCTTCCCTCGGCTCCTGGTTTGTGCTGGTTTCTCCGGTTTTCTTCTATTTTTTTTCTTCGTTTCCTTGCATTCCGACACCTTGACCCGAGTTGATGGATTGTTGGAGGTTTCCGTGCCTTGAGTTCTAGGCGGGACTCGGGTAAGGAGTCGTAGGTGTGCTGGTTGGCTTGATTGTGGAATTACATCACACGGCCAATCGAGTAGGTGCAACAATTAAATTAGTCTAATTACTTAGGAAATTGATCTAATTTCAGATTAATCGGCATCATTACATAAATCAGTTAGTCCATTGATTGATCACAATTTCTTAAGACATTGCTTATAGGAAAGGAAAAGCAAGGGGTCCGTTATCAACACCGCAAGGTGGTGACGGTGGCCAGGCTTTCTCACTTTTCCCCGATTGTGGTTCTTTTTTTTTAGGTTTTTTGGTCGTAACATTTCAATGTTGTCGTGTTGATGGGATTTTTTTTGTAAAATATCCCTTGTTTAGTTAAACACAGAACTAGAACAATGAATCCCAAGATTAAGGGAAAAAATTAACGGTTTGGATCAATTAGACCGTTGAATGCTGCCAATTTTTTTCCAAATAAAAATATAAAATAGACGTGTAGGAGTACCCATATTGGGTACAGGTATTCCAAGGTAGGCATCCCAACTCAAAACATGGAGAAGATTCCAATGGTCGAGTGTATTCTGAGATTAGAAGTGAATGGAATGGATAGAAAAACGTGTGGATAAAGAAAGTACATTAATAAAAAGAGCAAGCCACAAACGTGGAATGCTCACACTGGTCTATCTTAAGAAAACTGTTGAATATTTAATTAATTTGATATTTTAGCGATGTTAAAGTGATTTATGTGTTATCGTACATTGACAGTGACATTATTGCACGTCATTTTAAAATTTGACCCATGATTGTTTACTGCTATCTTTTATATAGAACCAGTAATATGGCAAGTAGCTTATTTATACGTTCTAGATATACTTAAATGTTGGAAGTTGCGCTACAAAGAAGACATGACTCATATATATCACATGCCTATAGCACATGACTCATATATATCAGCAACATCACTTTTATTGAGCTTAACAAGAAGTAAAGACAATGCTTGTCTACTGTTTTAGTAGGAGCATGCCTATCAAAAAAAGTACATTGAACAAGGTTTATTCACGAAGTTATAGTTAATGGAAACTGGACTAATGCTTTGGAAGAAACTCTTCAAAGGAAGAGCATAAGTTCTGCCATCATTTGAGCCTTGCATGACCAAGTTCTTTGATCCTAAATGCTTAACTCCAACACAGGATGCAACGAATTCAACAGATATATCATTGTCAATGATGAGCTTGTTAATATAAAGAAGATTCTTAGAAACTCTTGGAACAAAAAGAATATTTCTCAAAGATAGACGACAAGATAAAGGAGAATTAGTGAGAGAAAATCCAATGGATTCAATGCCCAGACCTAATCCATCAGCAGTCTTCACCATAACTTCATAGCCATAATGAATGCCGTGATTAATTAGTGAATTTGTGATATGAGAAGTGTCTTCAGAATCTGGATGCCACATTTGGTCAACAGTTGTTTCAGTGATTGACAGCAGATGATGTCCAAGAAGTATGACTCCATCACTAGTAGCATGTAAGAGTAGAGTGGTTGAACCTTCTGCATATCTGACAGTGAACCATTGCTACAGATTGTCAACGATCACTAGGCTATTTAATTGTTAGTAGGGAAATTTCCAGACCTTTCTCCTTTGTTTTTGCCCTTCCTACATCCATGGAATTGAGATTGATTATTCTTTGTGACTAAATATATAGAGATATCAATCTTTGGCACATTCCTCAACAAACCTTGTTCATGACTTAACAGTAGTCTAATGAGCTCTACATAGCTGACAGGATCTAATCTTGTACTAATAGAAGCTATAATTGGATTATAATTTGGCCCCAATCCATTAAGAATAGCATGAGTGAGATCATCTTCATCTAATTTCTTGTCACAAGCAGACAAGTTTGAAATGATTTATTTCACAAGATGAACATATTCATTGATAAGACTTATCACCTTTCTCGAGTGCATTAAATTTATATCTGTAATGGAACATCTTCGCTCTATATTGAGTGGCAAAATACTTTTAAAGAAATGACTACACCTCTTGAGAGGTATGGAAATCAATTAACTATGATCCAATTTACTCAGTAGTGGAAGATCGAATCCACCTTGGTACAAATTGATCCATTTGGTGCCATTTCAAAAACTCTAGATTGGGTGGTTTAAGCATTGGTGGGCATAACTATTCCATTGGCTGAATCAAAAAACTCTGTTGGAGGCTTGCAGTTTGCACAACCCATCAATGATTCCCATGAGGTTATGTGTATAGAAGTGGAACAAGTGATATCTGAAGTTAGCTTGACACACACACGGTAATGGACTGTTGGTAGATGAGTCATTGACGCAATCAGACCAAGTCCAACAGTGTTGCTACCACTAGCAAACATGCTACTTCATCAAGAGCCTAGTGATGCCATTTCTTTTCTTCAACACCTGATCATGGCTCTAATGCCATGTCAAGATGAAGTTGCACATAGGAGACAAGTGGAAGACAAAGGTGGTTAATGGAGGGAAAGATTCAGCAATAACATTTGAAATGATCAAAACCCTACCAATGAGTTAATGTCACATGGCTAACAATCTAATGACCATTGAGAACATAATATAAGGCACCTCAGCATGTTTTAATCCAAAAGGATTTTATTGCTGTAAGCAGTCTTTTCTTCTTATCTCGAACAGAGACTAATTTATCTCCTTGATACACATGACGATTAATAAGGTTATGTTCATTTTAGAGGATAGTATTGATTGTTAGCATCACATTCAAAAAAATGCAGTATTCATTTTTTGTGTGATGCTATATGGTCTCTCCTATCACCCATGCCATATCTTAGTCAACTTTATATTTTTTATAGTGAAATTATCCAGAGAGTTTTTACTATAACATTTTCACCTAGGAATTTAATTTTTCTAGAATTCCAGGTACAAGGAAAGGCGCTGTGACCCCAAGCAACTTTTGGGATCTGGTGGCATGCCCTCAGCTCATTCTGCCACAGTTACGGCTCTTGCCATTGCTACTGGAATTCAAGATGGCTTTGGGGGATCACTTTTTGCTGCTTCAGCCATATTAGCATGTGTTGTAAGCTCTCAACAACATTATCCCATAACCAGTCTGCATGCTTCTCCAGTTGCATCTTGTTGCACCATTGATTGCATTTGGAACTGTAATGAACATATGTTCTGATGGTATCTGTTAACTTATTTCCAAACTTTGTGATTCTTTAAATGCTGTGGATGATGATATGCTATTTGGTTAATTTGCAGCAGTTTAGCAAAAATTTATTTATTTTGGATGTTAGGCAAGTACTTCCTGTTTTTGAAGGCTGTGCTTGCATTTTCATCTGAAACCTATCCTTTTTGTTTAACTTTGCTACGGTTGACAGGTAATGTATGATGCTTCTGGTGTGAGACTACATGCTGGGCGTCAGGCAGAGGTATAGAGCTTTTGTCACTGATGCTATGATTCCTATCATTGTCCCTCCATTTAACTAATCATTTTATTTAAAGAAAATATTCAAATAAAACGAAATGATAGTCACCAAACAAAATTAAAAGGGTTCCTACACTGGATAAAAAGCAATTTTTAGGAAAGAAAATGGTATTTGTCTAAAAATGTATATTATAATTTTCCATGAAGCCCACACAGTCATTGGTGGTTGTCAGAGATTGCTTCCTTGACTTCCATTTTACGTTTGAATTCACATAACATACTTTGAACTTTATTGCTTGTATGCACGCCAAGCAAATAAAATGGGAACAACGAACTGATTTTTGTAATGATCTGAAGGGCTATTTGGTTGTTGCACCGAAGGCTTTGCTATTCTTTCTACTTCACTCTCAAAATTACATTGATACTAATTCAAAATTATATATGATTTATTCACCTGCTTATGGTTATCTGTACTAACCTACTGGGATATCTAATGATATAATTGCTTGTAACGTGAAAATATAATCTCTCTTTCCACTGTGATTTTTCAGGTGCTGAACCAAATCGTGTATGAACTCCCCATAGAGCATCCTTTAGCTGACACTAGACCATTACGTGAAGTAATTGGGCACACTCCTCTTCAGGTATGATCAAAACCTCAGGGTATGAATTGAATTTATAATATTAACATGGTTTTTTCTGGACAATTTGAGATTGCAACTGAATAACCTGTGGCATATTACCGAGAACAAACTACAAAGTAACACTATTTCACTTTTGGTTTCTTGAACTTGACTGTTTGACTTAAACTAATTGGCGAACACGATAAAGATGCAAATAAATTATGACACTCACAAGGATATAAAATATCTTATACTCAATTCAACAATCATTGGTGCTCGTGCTTTCAAGTTTGTCATCACATTCTTTTGGTCCTAAACGATCGTGAACAATAAGAAAAGAGTAGATCCATGCCAATTGCTGAATGGATAAATTGGGAAACTTTTTGTGTCAATGAAATAAGGATGTAGTTATGGTGTCCACTAGGGTATCATAACTTCACGTATATACCATAAAGTAATGGTCTTACCCATGTGTGGGAATATATGTATTGTTAGAATTATAATTGTATGTAAGTAATTGCAGTTACCTAATGGTAATTATATATTCATAATTAGGTTTTTGGATATTATAGAATTTTCCATGAAATAATGATATGATGATAAATTTCCGGATTTCTCTGTTGGAAAATTTTAGCCTCTACCAATTCTTTCAGGTTACCGCTGGAGGCGTGCTGGGACTAGTCGTTTCCGTTGTTGCGTACTGGATTAAAAACATTTGCAGTAAAATCTGACGATGGTGGGCAATCAACTGCGCATTTTCAACACCTGATCATGATTTTAACCGTTTGCGAAAGGGAAACTACTGCAGTGCCCGCTCTATTAGGGATTATTATTACATGGTTTCTGTACTTAATTAATATTGTTGATATTGATCCTATTGAATTGAAACCCACAGTCTGGCGTGAACGCTGTATTAATTTGTAGAAACCTGTCAATATTTGTAAATTTCCTTTGGCAAAATCACATCTGCATCTTTTATCGAGCAGTAATGTATAAATATTAAGGGTGTGTTTGGTTGTGTAATCTCTTGGCAGTAACGTATAAATATCGAACATCTTGGTTGTTAAAACATTTTTTCAAAAAGAAGAAGAAATAAACGCATTAATTTCTTGTACTTGCAAGTAAATTAGTAAGGATTTGTATTTCTTGGGAATCTTAGAAATGAAATTTTTTTAAAAAAAAATATAGAGTTTTAGATGTTTGTGTATTTCAAAAAATGTAAAATAATTTTAAATTTTTTCATCATTATAAATATAGATTTTTTCTTTATTTTTTATCTATTAGATTATGGAAATTTTTACGGTTAATGAAAATTTCATAACAATACATTTCCTTGACCTCATGTATCTTATTTAACTTCTTGCAATCATCTTCGAACTTGTGACTATGCGAAAAAAAAAAAATTATATTTAAAATATTAAAATATAAAATATTTATAATTTTTTTAAATTTTCACGTATACAAATAATCTTAAAATTTTGTTCATTTCTTAATTTTTCTTTTTCCATTTCTTAAATTTTCAACTTTTAGATTTTTGATGTCTGTTTTTTCTCAAGACATAAGAGTTGATTTTCAGCAACTTCTTGTGGCTCTTCTGCACCTTTACTTGAAATCCTTTCTACTATGTCAGCTAATTGTAATACTTGAAGATGTGGATTTAGGCATCATTTGTTTGAACGTTTTAGTGAAGTAGACATCTTTTCTTTTTCATGGTAAAAAATATGATTATATAATAAAAAATATAAAAAATATTTAATAAATAATATTATAAAATATTATGATATATAATAAAAAATATAAAAAATATTTAATAAATAATATTATAAAATATTATAATATATAATAAAAAATATAATTACATAATAATAAACACCACAGATAAACTCATAAACGATGATCTAATAGTAAAAAAGCTGCAACAGCGGAAGACACCAGACTCAACGGTGAATTTAAATTTAAAATATATTTTATAACAACGTTACAACACGTAACTTTTAAATTACAATTTCTTTATTTTTTAAGAAATACTACAATACGAACTAAAATTGTATTTTAAAATTTAAAACAACGTGATCGAATCGGATTTTGCGATTCACAAGTATACTACACATCAATCCAAATTTTATTGCGTCACGTCAGGGTTCTTCGTTTGGTTAACCCTCTAAATCCTGGAGTTTTTGCAGGGGTGGTGGACGACAATGTTGTTGTACGCATCCAGCGTCAGGAAATCGTCGAGCTCGGCGGCGGTGCACTGGTTCGTGAAGATCCTGCACGCCTCCCGGTACATCCCCCGCTTGAACCTCTCACCCCCGACCTCCCTCTCAATCCTTCCCATCTCCTCCTCCACCAACCGCCCCAACAATTCCCTGGTCACCCCTACCCCAGCGCCGTCTCCGTCGAGCACCGCCCCGTACCTTCGCAATCACAAGCCGGGATACGTCAACACGATTCGAAAGAGCGAACAAACAGTCGTATGGCACGGACCCTTTACCTCAACCACTGCCAGTTCTGCACCCTGCTGATCTCCGCCGTGGCCGCGTCCTCCATGAGATTATACAAGGGCACGGACCCGGTGCCGGTCAGCCACGCCGCCAGGTACTGTATCCCAACCCTGGTGTTCAGCCTTAGCCCTTCCATGGACCTCCCCCCTCTGGGCCTCTGCAAGAGGTCGTCTTCGGTGATGCCGTCGGCGTCCTCTCGCACCACGGTGTCGATCTGGTTGGCCCTGCCGTTCATGTGCTTGTCGAATGTCTCCGAGATGCAGGGGATGAGTCCTGGATGTGCCGCCCACGTGCCGTCGTGGCCCGCAAGGACTTCTCGGAGCTTGTCCCTGCGGACGAGTTCCAAGGCCACCTCGTTCGCCACGGGGTTGTCTCTGATCGGGATTTGCGCAGCCTGCAACCGCCGCGGATCCATCAAATTAGTGGTGATGTTGTCGAACCAGAGGAATCGAGAGCTCCGCAAGGTGGGTAACCGTACCATTCCACCCATGGCGTGGACGCCGCGGCGGTGGCACGTGCGGATGAGCAGGTCGGAGTAGCTCTTCATGAAGTGTTGGGTCATGCCGACCTGGACGCGGTCAGGGAGGAGGCGGTGGGGATGAGCCTGGAACGTCTTAACGTAGCTGAAGATGTAGTCCCAGCGGCCGCAGTTGAGGCCCGCCGAGTGGTCCCTGAGCTCGTACAGGATCTCGTTCATCTGGAACACCGCCGGCAACGTCTCGATCAGCACCGTCGCCCGTATGCTTCCCTTCTCCATTTCCCCCATCTTCTCGGCTCTCTCGAACACGCTGTTCCATATCTTGGCCTCCCTGCAATCATCTACCATATCGTTAATTACCATCTACCATGTCTCCATGTTTCATCTTTCATCATGTCCGTATCAGACAGAGAACAGAAAATTTTGAGTTCAAATGTTGAACTCATCGATATGGATAGACTACCGACCTCGAGTTCTCCATCTTGGGGAGATAGAAGAAGGGCCCGAATCCAGCCCCTTGGGAGACCCTGAACTGTGCATGGTTGTGGTGGAAATACAGCCCAAAGTCCACTAGACAGCCGGTGGCCGGCTCGCCGTCGATGAATATGTGAGCCTCCGGCAAGTGCCAGCCACGGGGACGGACGAAGAGCTTCGCCGTCCGGTCGTTAAGCCTGTATACTCTGTTTCTTGCTTGATCGTGGAAGGTAATCGTTCCATTCACCGCATCTCTCAGGTTGACCTGGCCCCTCATCAGATTCTCCCAACTTGGTGAGAGCGCATCCTCGAAGTCGGCCTGTCAAATATCGACCTTTTAATGGTAAGAAAATTGATTTTATAGTGATTGAAAATACATTAAAATTAATTTTTATTATTTATTTATCATTTTCATCTTTGTTTTCAATTTTAAATTAAAATATCAAAATCAACAAATTACTTTATTTCAATGAAAAAAATAAAAATTTAAAAAATAACTTAAATTTAAATATATATAGAATTGTAACTTTTTAACAATAATAATGAACCACAGTAGTGCATACCATGAAGACTTTGGCACCGGAGTTGAGAGCATTGATGACCATCTTCCGCTCGACGGGCCCGGTGATCTCCACCGACCGGTCCGCGATGACCGGCGGCAACGGAGCACAGACCCAGTCCTCTTCTCTCACGTACCTGGTGGCTGGATCGAACCCAGGTGAGCCCCCTCCGTTGTACCTCATCTTGGCCTCCCTCCTGCACTCCATCGCATACCGTATCGCCCCTCGGAACTCCCGCTGGAGGCCGGCGACGAATAGAAGCGCCTCCTTGGTGAGGATCCCGGCGAACTCCACGTCGTACCTACCTCTGATGTCCACTCCCTCCGGCACGTCGTACCCTGCCATCTTCACAGCAAACAGAGCCCAGTGTGTAGTGCCTCGTGCGTTGTTACTCCGCCACTGGTACGAGAGAAGAGCATGCGTGCCTGTGTGCATTTATATCTGCTGCGGTGGATGGATATGCATGGATGGGTTAAACAAGTGTGGAAGGAAAGAAGTCTGGAGTTGGGACGAAATCGTTTGAGATGAGTTGCTTGTCGTTCTCGTGCGTCAGCAGGAGTGGAGGATATAACTTTAATTTTATATATAAATTTATATTTTACAATTCAATCTCCAATCAATTGAAATACCTTATTATCAATACGCTTTAATCAATTTTTTAAAAAAAGTAAATTAAGGTTGTATCACGTAAGTATGAACCTACAAGAGGTTACAAAATAAGTCAAAGTTACAAAAGTTTAAGATTAAAGGGACCGGATAGCAAAAATGAGCATCAGACAATTCAAAATGTATGTAGATAACAGATAAAAAAATGAAAATAAGCTTAGATTATCTTATGACTTGGCCTAAGTCAAGAAAGCAGGATATGCCCAGAGAGGTGAAGTTGCAAGTAGGTCGATCGAGTTAATAAGATGTGAAACTTCTGATCTTCTGCTACCAAGCCATGCGTAAGACTTCTTCTGTGATATTTTCTAATCGATAGCTATTGATGCCCTTTCAAGGCTTTTCCCGTGCTTACCAGTTCAACAAAATATAAAGATGAGATAGCACAAAAACATAATAAACTATTTAATTACTTGGGGCCACCTCTCCACATTAAGAGGTATTTCTTATGGAGAACACATGTCGAAAGAAACTCACAGGTACCATCCAGCAGAGCGGAAACTATTGTATGCGGACTGAAAAACCAAGGTCGCCCGGGTGTTATCAAAGGAAAATTTGAATAGAAATTTATATCTAAAGATAATAACTTGCTTTGGAAAAATGTTTTATATGTTAGATAAGAGGAAAATGTATGAGTTGACCGTCACACTCTGATAATCGTCACAATATTAAAGGAATAAGTCACTTTTTTTAGAAAAGAAAAACGTGAACATCTCTTTAGTATTGCAGGGCTAAAGAACCTGTAACAAGTTCCATAAGGAAAGAAAAATCTAAGGAAGTTCGTAGTTCAAAATCCAAAAGGAATATCCGTCGAAATTTCATTAATACAACATCCTCAAACTCGATCTACTTCATAGTTTTGTTCACAATTCGACACAAATGAAGACAAATGCTAAATGTTGTTACCATCCCCTGCTCTTTTCCGAAGCAGATGTTCAAATTTTTTGTTTTTTGCCCAATGTGCGGAGGTCCAACGACCACCCAAGTGACCCAACCTTACGAAGGAACCGTCGGTCCACCGAAGACTTTTGGTACCACGAGGTCCACCCACACGACAATTGCAACTCTTCGTCTCCTCCGTCCGGCCACCAGTGCGTAAGCCCACGTATCGATAAACTCCCGAATTGCGACGGCGACAACACCAACACCAACGGCGCGGGGAGGCAGCGGCGTCGACGACCGCGATTCTTCGGCGGCTAGGGCATTGGAATTTGGAAGGTGGACAGCACCGAAGGGGAAAGGTTTCTTCCTTGTACCCTTTCCTCCAAAAAAAAAATTTGACTCGTAAATATATTTTAAATTATTATTGTTATTGTTATTTAATACAACTGACATTACACGAAAATTCCTGAAATATGTGATAATTTGAGTTTTTTTTTTATAAAAAAAAAGGATGAGCCCACATTATGGTAGAATTGATATGTGAATTTAAAGGAAAAAAAGAGAGATGATCATAATAAGAAAATTCTTATGACCGTTTCGTAGAAAATAGATGTCTTCATTTAAGAATTTGTTAGATATATTAATTTAAAATTTACTAAAGATAAAAATTATACTGAAATAAATATTTTAAATTATTCTGTCTTCCACGGTACACTCTGGAAGCATTTCACAGCTCAAAGCTCTCGTTTGATTCACCGATGGAGTAGGTTTTCGTTTGGATCGAGAATTTCCTGAGCAGAATCCATGCGAGCTAGAATTTCGTCTTCTCAAACGTGACCAGATCTCACAACGCTGTAGCATTTGGCCCCCAGATCCGACCCATAAAGATGTCGAAATTCGGGGGAAGGCATTCGTCGAGGAGATGCATCCTCATCCTAGCATGCGTTGCCTTCCTCGGGATCGCTCTCGTTGCCGACTTCCTATGGGCTTCTTCGGCCTCCTCCTTCAGCCACTTCTCCTCAGTCGACGGCTCGGCGCGGCAGGCCATCGGGTTCGTCCCCACGGTCTCCCCCAACAAGGTGAATAAAGCCTCACGATCCGGAATGGATTGGATTTTCTAGGAATATCGCCTCCGGGCTGCTCTCGTTTTTTGTCAATTTTTAAACGTAGTCGCCAGCTTCACCTAAATTCCGGTGGTCTTCATTGACCACTCACCAACACTTTTGATACTTGTTTCTTATTTCACAGCTGATTTGTTGGGATGTGTGCAGACGGGAGAGAAGAAGGAGTTGAAGGTGGTGAGGAAGAATGTGAATGCAACGTTCGCGGACTTGCCTGGTCCCATGCTGGAGTGGGAAGAAATGCTTGAGGCGCCCGTGCCGAGGTTGGATGGGGCGGCGATTCAGATTGGGAGTCTTTTGTATGCGTTTGCTGGTTACGGCACAATTAATCATGTAATATTTTTCATTTTAGAGTTGCTTCCTGTGATTTTTGCAGAGACTTTGTTTCTTGAATTTGTTGAATTGCAGTTAGAACTTGCTTTCTTTTTCCTCGGTAGGAAATTCATACTTAACTCTTGTAAACTATTACCATTTTTATCATATATCCATCTTGACTTCCTTCTCTTCGAAGTTTTATTACTAGCCTATGGCAGTGGTGAGTTCTTTGAGCTGTTTACAACATTAGAGATGCTTTAAACACAAGCTAGTCTTTTAGCTGACTATTGGTTTCTGCAGCTCTGTAATGATCAAGAAAAACAGCTTAAAACTTTCCCATTTTCCTATCTATTTACTGATGAGAAAAAATACACTATCTTATTTGTAGATGATCTTGTAGGATGCTGTCATTAGGTGAGTGAGTGCTGAAGAGGATTATATCTGTTGTCCTGGTTGTTTTATATTTACTGTTAATAAACCACTGAAGTTTTGTTGGAAACTTTTTTATACATGGTAAACTTTCTGCTACATTTTAAATCGAAGTTATTCAAAAAAATGCTAGTATGTGTCAATTGTAATCTTCTTATTTAGCGGACAAGCTGCCATTCTACATCATGAGAGAAATTGAGTCTTACATGCAACAAGCATATTGATGGGTTACAGAAAACTGCCCTATCGGTTATCTCCATTTGCCACTGCCATATACAGAAGAGATATTCCCAATAAGAGATATTATCTCAAATTTCTAAATGCAAATGTTCTTCCTCTTTGCCAAAGAATAATCTCTGATTTCCTCTGCATTAAATGAACAGGTGCATTCTCATGTTGATATTTATGATTTTATGAGCAATACATGGGGAGGAAGGTTTGACATGCCAAAGGAAATGGCACATTCACATCTAGGGATGGCAACAGATGGCCGATACATTTACATTGTGACAGGGCAATATGGACCACAATGCAGGGGTCCTACAGCTAGATGCTTTGTGTTGGATACAGTGACAAAGACGTGGTCAGACTTTCCCTCTTTGCCAGTTCCTAGGTGCGTGCCAATCTTGTTTTGGCTCCCTTCTTCATTGAAAGAAAAATGTCTCAACAATTGTGATAGTCAAGAAATGACTATATCTTTTATTCTCCAGTCATTATTTGATGATTAAATGCTTGTGATTTAATCACAAACACATAACTAATTGAAACCAAATTGCTTAGTTTTCTATAGACCTGCTTATCTCTAATGCTTTCTTTAGCCCCACCTCGATACTGCTGTTTAGTTGATTTTTTCCCCCAGATTTTTATGTTGTCAACTCATGCATTTTAGAAATTCAATCTTTAATTTTAAGTGATCCATTATGTATATTTCCATTCTTTCTTATAAATAATTTTTTAGTTTTATACGCATGAAAGCATAGCTGCCTTTCAGATATGCTCCGGCCACTCAACTTTGGAGGGGTAGGCTTCATGTTATGGGTGGAAGCAAGGAGGATCGCCATGAGCTTGGCTTAGAGCATTGGAGTCTTGCTGTCAAGGATGGAAAAGCTTTGGAAAATGAATGGAGACCTGAGATACCAATACCACGTGGTGGACCTCATAGGTTTGTAGACCATTTCTTTTGGTGTTTTCATAGATTTCCAGCAAAAAGAATATATCTGTTCATGAAGATCTGGGCTTATCTGTCATAGACATGAGTCTGTTGTTATTATAAATCCTAGAGGTATAGTGCAACAGGCATAAGAAATATTATTTGGAACAAATGTTGTAGGTTTGCATCCATATTCAAACAAAAGAAAATCATTCTCCACTAATCTTGTATTTATTTTATCCTTGGTGTTTGTATTGTGTTCATCATTTGTGTTGAGTTTTTTTGTGTTTTGCCATATTTGTTTCTTTCTGGAATTGTGGTTTTCCACTTTTCCTTATACATATAATTTTAGGGTCTGTTTGTTTATGCGTTCATTTCTATATACATCTATTTTTCCACTATATATCATAACGTTCTATGATATCATTTATTAAACAACTTTTACATAAATTACATATTTTATTCATTATTTTATTACATATTTTTTATTCTATTATCAAACAACTTTTACTATTCATTATTCTATTATAGATTTTATTTATTATTCATCACAACTCTCAAAAAAATACTATCATCATTTTTTTATCGTAAATCGTGTAATTTCTAGAAAATCATGAACTTCACCTCATCTCAACTCACCACACAAACAAACAGCCCCTTAGTGCATGTTATCTCAAAATGGTTATTAAAACCAAGTTCATTCAATCATTCAATGATTTTTTGAGTGTGATGAATACTTGTATCTATTTTTATGATCTGTTGGACTAATGCATCTCTCTCTCTTTGCATTTTGCTGTCTCATCTAATGTTGAATTTGTTATGGTTTCAGGGCTTGTGTTGTTGCTAATGATAAACTGTTTGTGATTGGTGGACAAGAAGGTGATTTCATGGCAAAACCTGGATCCCCCATTTTCAAATGCTCGAGGAGACCTGAGGTATTCAAGAGAAAAATCTTGTTACTTTTCTTTATTACTTGGAGATAAAAGTTTAATGATTCTAGCTTCTATGTACTCATTTGCCTAAACATATGTTAAGTTCATTTCATTATTCTTGTTTATCACTTAAGGGAGAAGGACCTTATCATGATCATTTTTCTTAACTGGATGAAAGATGGATGAATTCCATTGCTTGGGATGTATTCAGCCATATAATTATTCATTGTATTTTTCTAGGTTGTTTATAGCGATGTTTATATGCTGGATGATAGATTAAAGTGGAATGAATTGCCATCCATGCCAAAGCCAGTTTCTCATATAGAGTTTGCATGGACAATCGTGAATAATTCCATTATTATTGTTGGAGGGACAACAGAAAAACATCCAGTTACAAAGAAGATGGTTCTGGTTGGTGAAGTTATTCATCTTCATCTAGATTCCCTGGTATCATTTTCTTCGATTCATAGCTTTTTTCACATTTTCATTAGCGTCCTTTTTTTCTTATACCCTATGCATTATATTAGATTATCTGCTATTAATTTCTACAATACCTCTTTTAGCATGCTTATAGCTAACCATTTGAGTGGCAGTGTCTAAATTTAAAAGGAAATTTTTATAATATGTTTATTTAGTCAACTATGTATCTTGTAGATTGTTGAATTATTAAGCAAGAACATGTGTAAGGGTGGTGTGCTTGAGAAGAGAACATTATGTTGGATGACCAGTAATATTGTAAGAAATAAATCAGGAAATTGATTCAGATGTTAGTGTTGCTTGTGGATGTGACTTGATGGACGATTGTTTCAATTGTAATAAAAGCTGTATAGGTTAGTTACTGCATGATTGTGCTCTTGCCAATGTTAGGCTGTTCCTTTCTCTTTCTTTCGTAGGAAATCTTTGTATTCCTAATTCTTACCACTTGAATCCAATTTTAAAACCTTACAATAATGATAGATGGAATAAAGACAAGTGATTCATGTTGTTGAGTTCACATGGTGAGTATATGATTTGTTTACCTTCCTGAATGGAAGAAAATTTACCATTTTGCATTGCAACCTCTAGCTGCAAACAATGAAGCTGTTCTTTTGGAGATGTCGTCACCTTTAAAAGCAAATTACAAGAAGTATAATACTTTATACTTGGCTTTTTTAGAATTGATATTTTGAAGGGTTAAGCAGTCAATGAAATTGTCTTTATACCCTTTTAACAAGCGCAAAATTCTAAAATTACCAGATTTTTTAAAACGCACGTAGTTATTGTAAATTTTTTTTACCCTTTACATGACTGGAAAAGTGGTGTTTTGTTGTATGCAGCTATTAAAACGACAATCTCTTTGTTATTTCTACGTAATAAATAAAATTCTTCTTGCTTTCATCGAGTCATCCTTTTATTAGTTGGGATGTGGCATAAACAAACGTCTGACATGATTGGTATTTTATTATCTGCCTGTATAAGAAGAATACATTTGGCAATACAGTGTTGCAATTGTGTATGTTTTGGAGGGGACCTTTTTCATGCATATGTTAGATTATTGCATTTATCTATATCATGAGTTTTTTTTTTTTTTTTAAAGTTGGCCTTGGTATTATTTTTTTGGCTGCCGGTACTTTGAGAACATGCAAATACAGATGCTACCCACACCATACAATCTTGTCATATGTCACATACTTCCGTCTGCAGGAGTGGTCTGTGATTGGGCGAATGCCCTTCCGTGTCAAAACCACGTTGGTTGGATTCTGGGATGGGTGGCTCTACTTCACCTCCGGGCAACGAGACAGAGGACCTCATGATCCACAGCCCAGGCGAGTCATCGGGAAGACATGGAGAACGAGGTTACATCTGTAGATAATGTACTGACATCAAATATTAACAACCATCCGATCCATTTTTTGCAGCCGTAGCCGTATTTGTATGGCAGAATAGTTGCTATTTTCACGCCCTTGAAAAAAGTTCCAATTCATTTGTATTGTATTATACTTTATTCTGCCATTTTCATCTCCTATAAAGGCTTCTCGCATGAAGCTTTCCTTACTCATTAGTTTAAGGCTGCATGAAGCTTTCCAGTTCGACCCATTTGATGCTATAAATCTGAATTGTATTCGCTGTTGGGTTCCATCCACCGAACTTTCCATGCCTTGCAAAAGCTAATTCTATATTTATTGATTTCTAAGAAAAAAGAAAGAGAGTAGCTGATTTCGATATTGCAATTAACTTAAATAATGTTTTTCTGTTTTTTTTCCTAATTTTTAAATACTTGACTGTTTTTTTTTTTAATATCATTTTCGATATTTTTTTTTTAATTTTTAAAATTACTTTAAACGTCATTATTATCGTATAAATTTTAATATATAAATTTTTATCATCTTAATTATTACGTAATTTTAACTTTGTTTATGAAATTAATTTTAACTTTAACGTTATCTAATTTTTGGAGGAGTTCTTTTCAAATGTACCTTTAGTCTTCAAAATTTAAACATCTTTTTGTAAAATTCCTCTTATAAATTAATTGGTTAATTTTCATAAAAGCTCAAATTGTTGTATTTAAGGTATCAGTAAATCCATGTTTGTACCGAATCTAATAGACTAACCAGCCGATTTAATAGTAATTTAAATTTTGCCACAGATGACCTTGTTGTGTTGAAATTTTAATAAAAACAATTACAAACAGAAAGTCCGTGTATTTCTCTTGCTCCAAAGAGAAGCTCATGCATCTTTTGACATCGGTAAAGTTTCCTTGCTCTAAGATGTACGTAATCACCAAATCATACGGAAACAAAAGAAAATGAAACGAAAGCAGAACAAAGCTGGGAAACCTCGAGGGAAGAAAGTGGCAATATTCGGGTTGGTCATAGGCTATATTATATAACATTTTATATATAATATGTATAAATTAATTTTAATATTACGTAGATTTTATCTTATTAAAATTAATTAGTTAACAAAAAAAACTTACAAATAATATAAAGATTTAAATTCTACTTATCATTTTTAATATAAAACTCTCTTTTTTCTCAACACATAAACGGTTCAACCTCACAACAACAGACTAGTGGTTCAAAATATCCAGACAAAAGCAAAAGGAAAAGATCATTCAAGATGCACAGGAGGGAAACATTCATTCCACCAAGGGTTTCCTACTCCATAAGCCAACGAGACTGCTATCGGTTGCAATCAGCAGCTTCCAGCCCATGCAGTCCATCCACTTCAACAAAGTTCATGATTACAATTGCTTCCAGGGTTGCATCAGGAGGGTCCCCTTGCAGATTGCAGATTACGAATATTGTCAGATGAATGACCCTTCCTAAATATTAGATTTTCTGCCCACAAACTTGGGAATTAAGTTCATGACCTTGTGAAGTATCAAGGTGATATTTTCATCTTTATTTGCAAAAACTAAAATATTCCTATGCGACCAAAAACCCCAAAACATAGCTACAACAAGAACGTTCCATTCATATGGTAAAATTTGAAATCTGCAGTTGTAGTGCGGCTGGAAGATATCATGCATGCTATTGAGTGATGTACAAAAGAAACTATTCTCCAACAGAAAAAATACCATATGGTTGCAGAAGGTATACAGAAGAAAGCAAGTGTGAAGTTGTTTCTAAGGAAAAGCCAGAACTGGTAGTTGTCAAATTAATTCTCTTGTTAAGATTTTCCTTCGGTAGGATTTTATTTTTGAGCGCCAAGAAATTTTATTTTTGAGCACCAAGCGCCCTTTTTTTTATACCTTAGGTGGCACTTTTGCTTTCCAAATTATTTTTCCAAAGTGCGGAACGCCTCCATCACTAAAAAATTTATAGCAGGAGTTCACTGAATACCAACCTTTGCTAGCAAGATTCCAGGCTATTATATCGTTTGCATTTAATAGATTAACATTATACATTACATCTTGAAATTCGACAGTGATCTGAGAATTGGTTGCATTTGAATTTAAACTCCATTTCAGAGTTTGAAAAAGCCTGATACCATTATTTGAAGTAATGTTTTTATTGTTGAAGACATTTAATTGTAATATGTCAGGAAAAATGTACTTCAGTAGTTTAGAGGATCAGATCCTCCCCAACTACTCTCCCATGGCAAAATTGACTTCCCATTCCCAACTGTGTAGGAATAGAAATCATAAATTATTCTGAAGATCTCCTTAACTTCTTTGCATTTAGGAGAAACATTCCTGCTTGTTTCATTAATAATAGTCCCAAATCTATATTGCATAACATTGTGATTGAGGATATTCTAGATCAATTTTCCTTTCAAGGCCTGATATACTCAAATTCTTTAGTTGAATAACTTCAAAAGTACAAACATATTCTCATCAAGAGGGAAATTATTTGTCTTCTTTGGATTTGGGGTTACAGAGAAACCATTTTCTAATTTTATCAATTTCTATTGTGACTTCATCATTTGAGATATGATGCACCTAATGGTAAGTGGGAACGAAATTAAAAATAGAATTGAATAAGGTGAACATTGTGCAAACCACAAGGACGCGCGCCTGAAGCACCCACAGTCCTTTGTAATCTCTGCTCAGATTTTAGATAATTTTCTGCAAAATTGTACCCTCAACAAAGGAATGTCAATGGATTGATTTGTACAAACCTGTAAAATTGATATCTTCAATGAGAAGAAGAGATTTAAGGTTCTCTAGAGTAAAAGATATTGGATAAATTTTAAGGGATTAATAGAAAATCATTTTATAATTTTTATTGCATTAAATGAATGAGTGTCAATATTACAAAAGATAAACTAAAAGAAGAAGAAAATAAGAGTTGCATTTATTGAAAATAGAATGAAAAAAAAAGACGTAAATAATTTGATCATATCCTAAAAAGACTAAAAAATACACCATTTAAAAGAAGAGAATTAATTAATACAAAAGAAATTAAAAGAAGTAAAGATATAACTTAAAATTACTTGATAAAAATTATAAGAAAAGACTTAAATTTATGTCATCTAACTAAAATTTAATAAGGAATAGAGATATTTGAATTACAAAATACGATTATAGCTCACTGATAACAAATCTCGCTCATGCATTGAATTAAGGCTTTGGTTATCTTGATAATCATACAAATTTCTATACATAAATTTTTATTTCATAATTTACTATAAAATTTAATTCTATTTGATAATAAAACTCAACTCTTAACTTTTTACAATATTTGAAATTAAAACACCTCATTATCAAATACACCACAAGTAATAAACTTTTTGAAATCGTTACCAAACGAATCTCAAGTCTTAAATGTTAACTTTTGCAGATCTTGGAACCAAAACGAAGTCATGCAAAACAATCCGTAAAAACCTGATTGTTGGCCAGGAAACACTACAATTACTGATTATTGTTGGGCAATAACGGCATTCGACAATTAAACAACAAATTCAACAGCTTTAAAGTTGATAAATCATTCGCTTGAATTTCTTCACACAAAAACTAATGCTAAAAATGCTTAGCTCGACAAGGGTTGCCATCAAAATTTTACAGAAGCTGTAGCTCTTGCATTGCCAAAGCCTCAATGCATCTCAGCGCCAAGTATCTTCTAAATGTTGAAAAAACATGATGATTCAGGAGGGAGAACTAGGGAGTCTGCTCATATCCAATCTGGTCTTGTAAGAGAATACAAACTCAAACTGAGCCCCAAGTATGCGAGTACGCTTGAACCAGAAGTATTTCTTATGCAATTCATGAGGCTCACATTTTATGACAATGTATTCTCTCCTGACCTTCATTTCAAACTGTTCTCTTGATTTTTTATCAATATGAGGCGATCTGAGAACGGTAATCAATGTTCTAGTTGAAGGCAATTTGACCCTATTTTTATCGAGTGGAATCCCAAAAGCTCCCAAGTAATTCGGCTTCTCAAAAGATTTGACGATAATGCCAATTTTAGCATATGCCTTCTCTGCCTGTTTTTCCTTTTCATTTTGTTCTTCACTGAATGACTTGTCAATTAATAACTCACCCCTCTTTGTTTCAACACCCTCAGTTTCTTCCATAGAATCACTTTTCTGTTTCAGTGATTCATCTTTTCCCATCTGCTGTTCCTTAAGTGCTACCTCATTTCTCTTTGTTACACCACCCGTGGTTTCTTCCCAAGAATCACTGACCTGTTCCAGTGATTCATTTTTTCCCTTCTGTTGCTTATCGATTTCCCTTTTCTGTTGCTGCTCCATTTGCCTTGAAAACAAGAAAAGATGAATTTTTGAGGTCACAACATTGAAACGAATAAGTGGAGTTGAGAAAAGAGAGCAAGTTCCAAACAAAACCAAACAAAAAGATTGAAGCACGTGATATAATCCAGTATTTCACGGAAAAGAACGGTTGGAATATCTAAGAAAAACCTAGAATATAAATTAGTATCACTGGCAATTCACAAGTACATCAACTTTACACCTACTGGCTTCTAAATGCACTCAACAATGGTCTATCTGTACGGAACCACAAAATGTAATGGTTTCTTTAGATTGATAATACACTGGCTATTTTCCTACAACAAAAAAAGTAGATCAAATTTCTACATGATCAAGATGAACTTCTTTGAGCTTCACATAAAGCATCAACTTCTTGAACCCAAGCAAACTGAAAGATGATTATCTTGGCAACATGTTTGCATGAGTGGCTTAACCATGGAACTATAACTTATCTATGACGGTCTCCATTAACCATGGACTAACATTTAAATTTTATATGTGAAACAACACGTGTGAGGCAACAAGGATTGAATATGATCCAGTCAGGAAGCACAAAACTATTGTATGTGATAATTCCATATATGAAATGGAAAGGGAAAAATGCCTAACAATGTTCTTGTAAAGAATATGTTTCGGTTAAATTTGGAATCTTGTACGATGAAATAATGTGATTAATGTTCTATGGCATGACAGATGATGGGCTATTCAGGCATATATCAATTCAATCAATGACATCTTGGCCCATATGTGGTTGAGTTGCTCTTGATACTTATGTTTAGTTATCTAGTTCAGAATTCCATTCAGAAAATGCATTTCACAGTCTTTTTATCACGGCAGCCTCAGATTCTTCTAATCACAAACCATACACTCACCCAATATGTGCCAAAGACAGCAAAGCTAGGATTCTCTAGGATTCATTTTGCATACAGCATTCAACATATTCAAGGAACTCCTGGAAAAAAAACAATTTCAATTTGTTTTGAATACAAAACGTATTGGAAAAAACAAGGATTCAACAAGATAGATTTTCAGTTGCATTTGCCAAAACAGTATGAAATAACTCTTTTGGTTTTTTAAGCATGTTGTACTCTTGTAGCATGCTGCATGAATTATATGTCTAGTTTATGTCATTTGAATGTATTATTTAAATCTTTAAATATGTATATTTCATTATCTTACTGGTTAGTGTTGCATTAGGTTGTCATATCCTAAATTTTAGAAAATAATGAAATCCTCAAATCAGAATCATGTTGTATTGAATTCCCAGATCGTATCAGTTCTTCCTATCATTCTAGATTTACGATGTTGGATCCAGTGTTTGAAAGTGTTGGATAGATGGACCCATTACAGTGTGGATCCATTTACCCATTTAGGTCATTGTATATATTGTACATTTGTTATGTTCATAATCAAGGAAATCACTTCTTTCCACTGAAAGAATGGAAAACGGGCATCTTATGGTTGAAAATCAATTCTTTTTAAAACAGGAGTTTAAATGGGATTTTTTAAGTATAAATTAAAAACAACAACATGTGTACACAATCATCACAATTATCAAATCAGTTGAATAAACAATTATACGTTAGTTAAATAAAAGATATCCAAAATAATACTACTTTAGAATTCAAAACATCATTAATGAAATAAATATTTATTCAAGAAGTTATATTCTAGCATGTAATATATAATATTAGCTTATAAAACTGAAAGCACTACATATTAACAACCAGTATTCAAGCATAAAAAGGAAACAGTTAAAAATCATGGACTGGTCCACGAGCTCACCACTTCATACAAGGCTCAGGCATTTTGACGGAATTCTTGGAATAGTAACGACTGGCCCGCGTTGCCTTGATAAGATATCTAGCATCATCAACTTTGGAGGCCTTAACCAGGTCATCTACCACTACTTGCAACACTTGTGCAGAGACATAGCACTTGGTCTTCACACTCTCGTGGCACAAACCTAGAGCCAAATTGATCTCCCCAGCCTCTCGAACCTTAGGAACCAAAGCCTCATACATCAGCCGGTCTCGAGGGCAGTTCTGCCTCCTGATGCGCCCGTACAACTTCTTGGCCTCCTCCAAGTTCCCATCTTTACAGTGGCCCACTATCAAAGAAGCCATTCCGTATCCATCCGGCTTCAGCCCCCCGCTCTTCATTTCTCCAAACACCTTCACTGCCTCGGCAGTCCGACCGTTGTTCACCAGCCACTTCAATTTGGAATTGAAAGTCCTAGCGTCTTGGCAATTCTTCTCACGCATTATTTCCCAAACCTTCTCAGCTTCATCGTACCTATCGTTCTTATAAAATGCATCGAGAAGTGTGATAAAAGTATCGACATTCGGCACCACCCCCTTCGTTTCCATCAAGCCAAGGATTTCCATTGCCTTGTCAAAATCCCCCTTATCACAAAGAGCGTTGATGACGATAGTATACGAATACACATCCGGTACAACCTCAGGGTAGTCCGTCGGAATCGTCTCGAGCGCATCAACAACGCCGTCATCGGATCCGAGGGCGGAGAGGAGGGCATTGAAAGAGCGAGTGCTACGGGGGAGCCGGCGGAAGGTGTCGCGAGCACGTTCATGCATCCCCGCTTTACCGTAAAGCGAAATCAACCGTGAAGGGCAAGAGGAGTTGTGGTCATCGTGATCCTGAGGCTTTAGGGCTTCGACGATGGCAGTGACGTCGTCGAACCTGCCAGCGGCCGCGAGGCGTAGGACGGCAACCTCGTAGATTGAGGTGTTGGAGCGGAAACTAAGGGAGGAGGCGGAGTAAAGGTTGAAGCGCGAGAGGAAAGCGTCGAGGTTGCGCTCGTTGTGGAGGGAGCGGATGACGGATTTGATGGGCTTGAGAGTGGAGGAGGATTTGCCGGGACTTGGTGTAGAAGCCTGGGCGGTGGTGGAGAAGAGGCGGAGGGTAGGGGAAGAGGAGAGGCGGCGGAGGTGAGAAACGCGGAGGAGGAGACGAGGGAAGGACATGGCTGCAGTGCCTGCGGGAGACGACGGCCGAGGGGTTTAGGCAGGCCCTTCTAGGGTGACAGTCGACCGCCGCCGCCAGGCATCATCCGTCGCTGTCCCCATTCTAACACGGCAATTTTTTTTTTCATTTTTTCTTAACGTTAATTTTTACGTTTATAATAATTTAAATTTTAAGGGGTATTTATACTTTTTAAAAATAAATAAAAAGAAAATTTTAAATTTTTTTCATTATTAAAATTTTAAAATTTTAAAAATTTGAAAATAAAAAATTTTATGAAATCATTTGTACCTTATGAAATATATAAAAAATTATGTTTAATTTTAAAAAAATTAAAAGATATTTTAAATTTTTAACATTTTAATAATAATTTTTTTTCTAAATTTTTCTTTTTATTTATTTCTAAGAAATACAAACCCCTATTTAGTTGAAAATACCAACATCCATTCCAAAATTTCAATGTTTCCACAACCTAATTCAATATCGATCTCAACTTAAAGTGACACAAACTTTAAGTAAAAATGAAATTAAAGTTAGTATAATAATTAAGATGATAAAAATGTATATATTAAATTTTGTATAATAATAATGATATTAAAATTTTATATAAAATTCAAAACCTTTTTTCAACTAAGGAGTATGCTGTTGCGAACAAATGGGTTCCGTAAAAATGACCTAAACCTAGATAACTTAACGCAAAATCGTGAACCATTTGGGGAAGATGTTAATCAACTACATCAGGCATTTTTGAAAATGCAAGATAGGAACACAATCGGAGATGTCGGGTGTATAATAGCAACGTTGCACTCGCCGATTCTATTCCCCACCCAACAAGGATCTGGCGTCTTTGCCTTGGAAAAAAGAGGAAAACGAGAACACAAGATTCGATATTTTGGTATCATTACAATGGAATTTACATATTAGAAACAATTCCTAATTGAAAAAGGGATGGGTAGCATCACTAACGTAATAAAATTATCTTAAGAAAATAATTGCAAAAGAAGGTGAAGAGTATTGCTTTAGTGTTTTATTCATATCCTTGATTACTACGTCTCTTTTGTTTAAAGTTTTGCTTAAAATTGAAAAACTTTAACTTTAACAATTACAAAGAATTAAAGTCAAGAATAATTTTACAAATTATATAATAAATCGTGAAAAAAATTTATATATTAAAATTTGTATAATAATAACGAACTCCTCACGTCATGAAAAATACAGAGCACATCGGCTTCTATTTTATGCTACCAGTATAGTAGCGCACGTGCAGGTCAAATTGAAATATACTCACCAAAATATATAAAATTAGCGAGTTAAGAAATAAGAATGAAAGAAACTTGTCCAACTTATACAACCAAATAAAAACAAATAACATCTAGAAACACAAAAATGTAAAAGATAAGACGAAAGTATAATGGCAATAGTGTACATCTTCACACACTTCAAAAATGTGTTGCCTGCTTTTCCTGGTAAAAAATTCACCAAATTATTTGAATTAAAACACTCGCAGTTTTGCTCACGCAACTTCTAATTTTTCTCAATATATAAAGTATTTAATCATTTGATTGTATAAAAGTGAGACTTTAAGGATATGGAACGAATTATGTTTAGACCGTAGGGGTAGTTTAATCAAAAATGAAAAATATTAAAACACCAGAATCACAACTAATTATTGTGGATAACCACAAGAGAACATTTTTTGACGACAGACAAGACTGATATACATTCTCATGTTCATGATTGACGATGCATTCAGTAGCAGAACTAAGAACATAGATCGTGTATGAAGAGGCCTAGAAAGTCCGAGTGTGCATATCAAAGAGAGTTAGGTTGTAGGCTTTCAATTAGCCATACCCTATATGCGTGTACCTCACAACACCTTATACTTGTAAGAAGTGCAAGAATAAGGTAAATCCTTCATCAAGACAAACAAGCAGATCGTCTCAATATCTAAATTGGGTAAGGAAAATGAAAAAGTGTACCTTCATATGGAAGCAAGAAAAGGTGAAACTGCATTAGTAGCAATTAATTTCACAAGGCAATAAAGTGAATATTGGCTTAATGTATATCTTATACCTCCAGCCATGCCATGTCACTTAACTCTTGAATTGTTGGAAGATTGTATTTACAAAGATCCACCATGCCTGCAGCAAATATTCCAAAGGTAAATGATTTTGACACAGGATGTGTGTGCCCGAGAGTATCAATTCAATGATCAACTAAATTATGCACAATAAGCTAGGGCTAATATACCTTCATTTCAAAATAGGAATAAAAGGAGCTGGACAAGGAGAGACAGAATGATCAGGCAACAGATCTATGATTTCAGAGGTAGCCTGAAGGCAAGCATGCAACATTTTCTTTTCCAATTTTAAGAGCTGAGTTGTCACTCGTTTCTTTGGTTCTAAATTGCAATCTGCCAACTGGATTAACATGAAATGACCAGTGATCCCTTAAGGCAACTGAATCAAATATGATAGACAATAAGATGGAAATTATCAAACCAGATCTTCATCCTCCTGTAATGTTGTAGGATAGCCACTGAGACGAGTCCTAAAATAACGAGAGAGCTGATCCAGAACAGCACGTTCGGTGCACGGGCTTACCTGTTATGCATAAATATTCTAATATGAATCTGCAGGTCTCGTTCTATGCATAAATTCAACAGAGGCTGAGTTTTGTCATAAATGATGAATTCCAAGAAAATATTGAAACAGAAGATAGTGACTTGCTGGTATTCCCAAAAAATTAAACAAAAGTTATGAGATGGTCTTCACAAATAACATTTTTCCCATAATACAAAGTTAAGAAGGAAATAGTGAGCAGAAGAAGGGGGAACACCCAAAGATTTACAGCATTACGATGAAAGCTATTGATTGTATCAGACTTAAGTACCTCAAGGGGTTCAAGGTGTGATGATGATAGATGTAGAGGTTTTGACGTGACTCCAGATGCTAGTGACTTTGTGATCTTTATACTAGCCTTGTCTTGTTATTACTATAGTTTCTTGCCCTTTTGTTACACTAATTTCTTGTTTTTTTAGGGTTTCTTTTCTGAACTTCAGCCATTTTCTATTTTCATTTTAACACACCTATGGGTTGTGTAGACACTCTTTTTCTTGACTTTAATATATTTGATCATTGCTGATCCAAAAAAAACAAAGAGAACAATGACAACCAGTAATGTCATCAGGTCTTTGACAAGTTATATTTATATTCTGAATGTGCACATGAAAGAAACAAAAAATATGCAACTATGGACATAAACCCAGTGCAGTATCACTCAACAATTATCTAATGCACAAAGGGCAGAGAGAGGCAGTAATATTCAGTCTCATCCCCCTGTGATTTTTGGAAGTTGTATTTATCAACAAAACATATGACCTCCTTATATATAGTCAACATCAAAAGAGGAAACACAAACAAGTAAAGTGGGACTAAACCATTTACAACACAAATAACCCTAATACATTATTTAGACTTTAACACTCCCTCTCAAGTTGAACATTCAACTTACCATATGCACAATAATATAACAGGCTCAAGAACATAAACAAAACTTAATTGGAAATAGGAAACAACTCCAACTGAGTAGCAAGAACATCCAACTAGTTCGTGCAAGTAGAGTTGACAATGAAGAATGTCACACGAGCAATGAAGTTGCAAGTGTCACACGACCCATAAGATGGGTCATAAGAGCCACACAATAAGGAGAGAGTTGCACGAGAGGTCTCCTGCATGAATTGAAGTGGCGAAAAAGGTCACTTACACAAGCACCTGTGCAAGCAAAAGCAACAGGAGGGGTTACCCACGTAAGCACCTATGCAAGTTGAGTTAGAGTTGTCATTGAAGTTTTGACAAGAGAAGCAGAAGGTAGAACACAAGAGAATTGCCTAAGGTTTCGTGTGAAGGTGGTGGGATGACATTGGAAGTAGAGGGAGAAGGTGAAAGAGGCGATGGTAGTTGTTTGGAAGGGTGACGACTAAAGTTTCCCTCTGCCTTATCTAAATATTTTCACCCTTAATAAACTCTTAAAACCCAACTTTTGATATCATATTGGAACAAGAAAAATAGGTCGAAGTTGTGGATTTATTTAAAAAACATATAGCCTCTTTATATAGAGGCAACATCAAAAGAGGACACACAAAACAACCCACTTATAACACAAATAACCCTAATAAAATTTAGACTCTAAAAATGGGAAAAATGAAAAGATACGAAAACATTTGAGGACATCAAAGCCAATAATCTAGTACAAGATAACGGTAAAGACTACATACAACTAATATAATGAACTTAATGTTAGTCTTATAGATGTATTTGTAATCAGAGAAGGTATGACAATTGAAGCCCAAAAATAAAAATTAATTTAGAAAAATTGTACTTGTTTTGGGATAATGACATGCTATGGAACCTACGGTAAAAGATATCCCCAAAAATTACAGTTATAAGCTATTCGGAAGGATAACAGATAAACTTACATGACATAAAGGCCCTTGAGAAGAAATAACCGATTGCATCTCAGAAGGATCAGAAAGATATCCTAGCCTCAAATAGGGAAGCATGTCTAAGATAGCCTCTTTCTCTTTACCCACGTACACCTGCAGAATTATGCTATGTTCATGGCTGCTATAATATTAGAAACACAGTAGAATTTGGGATGTACGTACATAGAAGACTTGGACAGCCAGTTTTCCATTTCTTTGAGCTACAATCCTCTTCTCTTGATATTGTGGATCTTCCGTGTTTAAAGATGCCTAATATATAAAAGATATATGGAGAAGTCAAATAAATGAACATAGAAGCAATGCATATAAATTGAAACATATCATTGTCCCAAATTACACCTCAATCACAAAACGATCATAAGGGTTATCTTCATCAACAAAACCATAATTTAAAAGCAGCTTGGAGTTAGGTTGTGGTCCACACCTATAAAAATGTAAATTTCAGCCAATAAAGCATCCACTCATTAATATCATGATCATAACAGCAGATAAATGATTGAAAATTAAAAATAAAATTTATATATTTAATAAATACCAAACAGCAATTGGTTCCCCAGCTCTATAAGAACAATCAACCATTAGTTGAACAGCATCATGTGTGGCCTTTAGCATTGCTTTGCAGTTACTTCTGTAAGCAAGTAGAGGAGGTCCAAGGGGAACCAGTGCAAATCTTCGAGCCAGACTGACATTCTGGTTGCATCAACAAGTTAAATCCTTGTATCAGCAAGTTTAACAAAGCCATCCATGGGTAATTTCCAAGAAAGTAGTGAATATCATATTTCATAAAATATCAGTTATGATGATACTTGGGAAAAATAAAACTGGCATGCAAATAAAAAAAATCTCTACATAATCTCCATTACTTGTTCCTGAGGACTTTGCAATACCGTAAAAAGTTGAGAAATCATAACCATGGTTATCTAGTTGATTTCAACATTAATTCTCCAATAGAATTTCTAACCTGCAAATGAACAACACAGGATTGAACAGCAACAAAAGCTTGCTTGAATATCTTAAATGGAAAGGCTTCAGTGGGTATGTCAAAAGGGTATTGCTGCAATCAAAATGATGACACAAGAAGAATGTAAAAAAGTAATGGAATTTTGAAACTGTGTTGAAACATCTTATCCGTTGTAAACCTTAAACAATGAACCAGCCATGAACCAAACTGTATCCAGCTCATTGTACTCTCTCTTAATTCCTTCAGCCCTCTCAAGAACTTCAACCTAAATACAATCAGAATATCCAGCACTCAACTTACTTTTTCAAAAAATCAATGATGATAATTATATATACGTACTTTAGTCATTTTCATCAGATAAAACACTACCTGTGTAGGGCTGCCCCTCAAATAAGCTAGTTCTCTTTCAGACCAAAGAAGTGGAGATTCTACAGCAAGTTGGCCTCTTCCTCTTTGACGATCCAGTTCCCTGATGAATGGATACCAGAATGACTTTTTTCCTTGCTTTTTTTCATACATGAGATACAATGCCAAACAGGCTAACTCTGAGAGTTTATTTGTTGTCAACAACTCGGCTGCATAAATCAAGATAGAAATGAGCATTGGGACGTTCTAAAAGAACATAAAATGCTAATCAATTGCATAAGAAATCTGCCAATAAATTACAGAGAGCAATAATTTTGCTAACTAGACTGAACTGAAACTCAATCAGGAGAACACTCCTGTATGGGGAGATTCATCCGTATTGTTCACCCTTATTTCCCATGTCTTTACTTATATATTACTCATTTTCTTCAGTTTTACATTTTTAAATATCACTGTTATGTTTATTATTTTCTTTCATTTGTCATCTTTTTATAGATATGATTACAAGGGAATTGTTAAAAATCCCTGCTACAGGGAAATGAGTATGAAGCTATATAAATTGAAAAATGTCCTAATATCAGAATTATTTGGTTTGGAACTTAGAATGACAGCCTCATATAATCAAAGTGGGATATAAGTATTGGAAATTGTGTTGTAGTTTCTATGAATGATGTGGCATTATGTCATGTATTGAGTAACAAGTAGTTCATATTGGTAAAATATAACTGTTGATATTTGTATTTAAAACTTGAAATATAGATGTTGCAAAAATAGCTGTTATGTTTAGTTGCAAATTATTTGGATATTTGTTGAATATTAGCATTTAAAATTTTGGTGTTTTTAACCATTGGTTAGTCAATTGGTTGTTTCTCAAATTTTGAATATAGTCATTATGTCTGTTAAACTTTAACTCAAAATCAATTGATAGTAAGTAAACAACTTATCACGTTATAAGGTTCAATACTTCCACATCCTAGCCAATGTAAGACCATCCAACACTCCCTTACACTTGAATTAATTTTTAAGCCAGTAAGTGTCCTCCATCACTGGTAAAGTGAGTTGTTCAACTCAAAACTAATTGACGGTGAGTGAAAAACTTACTATCCTATAAGGCTTAGAACCTCCACATCCTAGCTGATGGAAGACCAAACCTGCACCCAAACATCCATTGACGAGGTCACAAGGCATTGAATCCCAATTGGATGTCTTTCTGAATGTCCTCGGAGAAGGTGTTACTCAAAAAAGGGTCAATCGGACGACTGTCCAGACTTCCACTGGTGTAATATATGTTTTTCTGATGTATGGACTAGACATCCATGGTGCTGTGGTTCAATGATAAAGCATTGGCCTAAGTTTTAAATGGATATCTGTGTAGCTTGTTAAGATTCACAATGGATAGTGTTTATTCACTCTATTAATCATAAAGTGCATCCATAAATATATGACCACCGTAGATCATTTGCAAAACTATTCTTAATGATCGTTCCACCTCCTGTACCTTATTCACCAAAGGTTAGCCATGTTGTAAAACAATAACTCTCTTGCTCTCTCTCACACGGACTCTTTATCAAGTGTAAAAAGTGTTTTGTGTGCATAGACCGTCTCCACCTGTGAATGGAAGATAGTGAAATATCACGATGTGAAGGTGTGTTGGCAACTAGGCCTACGTTGTAACCGAACCATCATAAATCCCGGTGCCTCTCTGAAACTCTCTCTGTGGTTTGTTTATTATATGTGACTAACAAGTAGATTGATGCCTGGTTAGTGTTTATCAATCCATGTTTTCCTTCAAGAATGAAATCTGATGTGAAAAATTCAAACAAAACGATGCTGGTTACCAACTGTTTCATTCCCCAGAACTCTCTCCAGCGTGACGATCAGATCATTAGGCACGGAGAATGCCACATCCCCTTCCTGCCACAGGAATGCAAAATCAATCCAACCACACGCCATCCACTGCTGAAAATACCCTCAAGTACGTGACAAACAAATACTTGAAGATCTTCACTAGCAGCAACGAAATGAATGGGATCGAGATTCTGGTCGTGGGAGGGCCTCTCCTTCAGCACCACTTTACATGGCGGCAGCCCCTCGCTGCGGAGCCACGACTTGAGGCCCCCGACATCCTTCCTCGCAGTTACCTCCCCCGACCCCTTTTCTTCCTTCCAGGACCCGGCAACCATCCTCTCAGCAGTTCCCCCGCAGGCAAAACACAGCTTACTCCGGCGACCATTTGAGCGGAATGAGGTGCAAGTAGGGGGTGCGGCCAGGATTGAGGTTGGAGCGAGTTTGGAGGAGAAAGTCCTGGGACCTGAGGGAGGGAAGAAGACGGCACGGGAACGAAGATGGACGACGTCCATGAGTGGGATTAGGGTTTAAGGAGGAGACAGGGTGGCGGTGGAACCGTGGAAGCGAGCCACTAGGGCAGCGAGGAGAAGGATGGGATCGCTGAAAGGTTGTGTCCGAAGAGCGGCAGAGCTTGCGATGACGAACAGACGATGTTCTGATTTTTTTTATCGCTTCAAAAGTATTTAAATTATAAAATTATGTTGTTCACGGTTCTGACTTATTTTTTAGGTTTCTATTAAAAATAGTAATATACTTGTTAAATTATATTATTCTCGATACCTTGCGCGCGTTAATTTTTAACTTAATTATTTTTTGGTTAAAAAATTTTTGTGCCGACAAAATTATTAGTCTAATATTTGCCAGATCAACAAGCTAATAAACTTCTTAAACGTCCTAATCTCGATGGCGATACTTTTTTCTATTATTCCGTACTAAATTTTGAATCTGGTTTTTTTTTCTAACGATTTCTTATTTATTCTATTTTATCTGTACTTATCTTTGATATTCTTATTGCACTTTTTTCTTGCTTTAATTGTGTTTCGTAATTAGAAATTTTATCTTAATCTAATTATCATTTTTACTTGTAAAAAATACCATATTTAAGTGAGGTTTGTATTTTCTGTAAATTAATGAAAAAGAAAATCTAAAAATTTTATATTAAAAATTTAAATTTTTTAAAATTAAATATAAATTTTCTTAAATTTTTTTATAACGTTTACAAAATAATTCTATAAAATTTTCAATTATTAGATTTTTAACATTTTAATAATTAAAACATTTTCAGATTTTATTTTTTATTTTTGAAATATTAAAAATTTAAAGTATCTTTAATTTTTAAAAATTAAAAATAAATTTTCGTAATGTATACGTATGGTTCTATAAAATTTTAAACGTTTACATTTTTAACATTTTAATAATAAAAATATTTTTAAATTTTTTTTCCATTAAGTTTCATGAAATATAAAGATTCACTTATTTTCTTTTTAAAAAAATATTCACTCATTTTCAGATCCTCACGTTAGAAATTTTTAATTGCATCGGATCTATTTGTTTTCGACGAATCATAAATTTCACGTGAGAGATTTTTTTTAGTGTTTATTTTTAGCATTAATTTTTTGACGGGATGTTGTAATTCATGTTCTAATTAATGAGATTCAATTTCCTAACAATGAACCGCATGTTCCAAATTTGCATTATACAAATGAAACTCTAATCTTCCTCAACCCAACTATTGACACTATTATTAATATTAAGCCGATTCTTTGTGTCTTTCAAACTGTATTTGGCTTGAAAATTAATTTTTCTAAATCTTCCATCACTAGAGTTAATGTTTCCAATAATTTTTTAGACCTGTTTTATCTTAGTTGTGATTTAATTTCTTTGCTAATCATTTTTAGATTTTCTCCAAGGTAAACACCTCTCCTTGAAATGAAAAATTATTCCCATTAGTCTTTTCAGTTATTTCTGCTTATTACATGTCTGTCATTTACCTTCCAGTTAAGATTAAAAAGATCATTATAAGATTAGAAGGAATTTTCTTTAAGAATATAATAATACTAATATCAAATAATTTCATTTAACTAATTGACTTCAGCGTTCCACCTATTAACTCCCTTCAACGATGTCACATTATTAAAACTAAATTTCTCTTTAGAGATGCATGTCATTGCTTTTCTTAATAAATCCAATATTAGGTTTTATTTGACAAAATTAATAAGTTAAGTGAGTTTGAAAATCATAATTTTTAGATAATATGATTTCTAAAATAAAAATATATATTTCTATTTTACTTATCAACAGTTATAGCGAAAAGTTTTATATTTGTTAAAATACATACTCTAAAAAACAAAATGTAAACATTATTCTTAAACAAAATCCTAATTTCTCTCCTATTTAGCAAATAGTTAACAATGCTTTTAAATATCTCTCTAAGTCATTCTCCTAACAGGTGGTGGATAGTAATGGTGTCAGGTGGACAATTTATTTTCTTTAACAATCCTAAAATTATTATAAAAAAATTGTTAATTTTTTTTCCAACGATATTTTCTACTTAGATATAGACATGACAGTTAACAATATTTTCACTTTTTCATATGTTACTTGATTTTTTTTTGTTAAACTTATTTTTCGGTATAATAACCTTTGACTTGTATTATCTTTTTATTTATCTCTAAGATAATTGTCGTTCAAAAAAATATTAATTTCGATTAATAATTTCTAAAGAAACATTTGCAACAAAGCCGGAGAAAATTTCTTTACCCACCCATCGCTACCATCCGCGACGTGTATTCGGATGCGGCTCTCGGATAATGATATATGGATCCGACCCGTTCCAACAGGAGCGAGTAACACCCTCGGACTTTCCTTACGTCGTAAATCAATCAATACTCATCACCTCATTACGTTCCCTCTTTCCCCGCGTGCCATTTGCGCTCTCTCTCTACCTCCGATTCGGAGCAGAACCGAGCATACTTCGGTGGCGGCGTTCTCCTCGTTCTCCTTTTCCTCTACTGTCTGGTAAATCTCCTCAAGATAACCATATTTATTTCAACCATCCACTTTCTAGGGTTTCGCTGTTCCCACTGTTGGGATTTCACGGTGCTATTGATCTGGAGGTGGGTCAGTTGCTGTAACTTCTGGTGATTTCTACGAATTCTAGGTTGCCTATATTTTGTAAACCGCCTGCGATTACAGTTTGTAGAGTTTTGTCGATGGCCGCTGGGCGACATGGTGGCTTCCTTGAAAACAAGGACTTTAGGGTTCGGGAGGCCGATATTGGTGTTTCCAGGGGGAGGGAGTTGTATAAGGACAGAAATCGAGATGGTGGCAGAGAAAAGGAGAGGGATAGGCGCGATCATGTTGGTAAGGCTAGGATTAGGACTGGAGAAGCTAAGAGGGCGACAATGAACGGGTTTCATAGGTTGTCCTCCTCGAGTACGAGTAGTTCGAGTGGTGACAGTGGGAATACGAGGTGTGATAAAAGGGGGCATATTGTTCGTGGGTCAGTCGACAGGGAGCCGGGGGAATTATCTAGTGGAAGTGGTTCAGATGATCCTGCCGAGCCCCAGTCAAAGATGGCTGGCAATGGTGTTATGGATGTAAAGATGGTGGCTTCAACACCGCCTGTGCATAAGAGGAAATTCTCTCCCATTGTGTGGGATAGAGATGATGTGAAACGATCTAGTGCAGCTCCTTGCAAGAGTCTAACTGAGTCAGTGGATGGTGTTTCACTTCCCCCACCTCCTCCACTTCCCGAAGGGCTTGTGCCATTGAATTCTAGTGACACAGTCAGACTAAATGAAGATCCATCTCCACTGGATTCATACACTTTCCCGGAGTTGCTACAAGATCAGAAGTCGAACAATAGGAAGGAACCTGGAGAGGTGGAGGAAGATGATGACTATTTACCAGCAAGGAACATATCAGCCTCACGGTGGGCAGATGGTGATGATTTCTTTGAGGACGAAGAAAGTGATGCAAAGAGAAAGAGAGGTACACGGGCTATAATTCCAGTTGCGTCAACAATGTCAAATAAGAAAATGCCAACACCTGAGTTTGGAGATGGAGGCACTAGAGCAAGCTTGGATGGTGCTGACACTGGGATGTCTGGCTCTGGAGCCGAAGGTGACAGTGAACATGAAATTGGTAGAAATGATCACATGGATGTTGATGGGGTTGATGTTGACAAGAAATTCATTGAAGATAAATCAGATCTATACATCAGTGATGAAGATATTATGAATACTACTCCAGGTCAGTCACAACCACCACAAAGAAACATTAACATGTTGCAGGGCTGTAGAAGTGTTGATGAGTTTGAGAGGTTGAATAAAATAGACGAAGGAACTTATGGTGTTGTGTACAGAGCTAAGGACAAGAAGACAGGGGAAATAGTAGCATTAAAGAAAGTTAAAATGGAAAAAGAGACAGAAGGTTTTCCTTTAACATCTTTAAGGGAAATAAATATTTTATTGTCCTTCCATCACCCTTCTATTGTAGACGTTAAAGAAGTTGTTGTAGGAAGAAGTTTAGATAGCATTTTTATGGTTATGGAATATATGGAACATAACCTTAAAGGTTTGATGGAGTCAATGAAGCAGCGGTTTAGTCAGAGTGAAGTCAAGTGTTTAATGCTACAATTATTGGAGGGTGTCAAGTATCTACATGATAATTGGGTGCTTCATCGGTGTGTGCCTTGTTGTCATATCTTTTAATCATTGGAAATTTTATTACCTTTTTTCTCGTCACTAAATTCAATGCTGATATTTTAGCCTTCTCCCTTAGGGATCTCAAGAGTTCTAATCTCCTATTTAATAACCGTGGTGAGCTGAAAATCTGTGATTTTGGACTTTCTCGACAATATGGAAGCCCTTTGAAGCCATATACTCACTTGGTGGTTACTTTGTGGTACAGGTGTGCTTCATTCCTGTATTTTATTCTTCTGTTTTCATTACTGGCAAATTCATTGTTTTCTTTGAAGAAGCCTGGTAGATTGTTGGTATGATTGTTCACCATTTTACTTTATTTTTAATTTAGGTCGCCTGAACTTTTACTTGGCACGAAGGAGTATTCTACTGCCGTAGATATGTGGTCATTGGGATGTATTATGGCAGAACTATTAGCCAAGGAACCTCTGTTCAATGGAAAAACTGAATTTGATCAGCTTGATAAGGTACCTTCTAGTCATACATGGCCTGCAGTTTTCTATTGTCTTATTTTTTTCCATCATGATTCTTAATTAGATAATGTTTGATTGTTTTTTATGTACAGATTTTCAGAGTTCTTGGGACACCAAATGAAAAGATTTGGCCTGGTTTCACAAAATTTCCTGGCATGAAAGCTAACTTGGTCAAGCACCCGTAAGTCTTGAGACCCATTATTTCAATTTCCTCATCATAACATTTTACAATTATTTTTCAAGATAAATGAAAAATACTTCTTGAAGTTGCCATCATTTTCTTGGCTTTTGAAATCTCTTTGTTGGCTTTAATGGCAATTGCAATATAGTGAAGTGTCTCTCTTCTAAATATTTACCACTTTTAATCTTCCTGTTATAGGTATAATATGCTAAGGGAAAAATTTCCACCTACATCATTCTCAGGACGCCCAACCTTATCAGAAAAAGGATTTGACCTGTTGAACAAGCTTTTGACGTATGACCCAAATAAGGTATTTTATTAAATTTTGATATGATGGACTTGTTTTATCTATTTTTTTGTTCCCTAAAAAAGAACCTTTGGTAAGTTTCCGTTTATAATTTTCATGTAGCGAATATCAGCAGAGGAAGCCCTAAAACATGAATGGTTTACTGAGGTTCCTCTTCCAAAAACTAAGGACTTCATGCCAACTTTTCCCGCTGTACATGCTCAGGACAGGTATCTCGGCTATGATCTTATCTTACTGGTTACAAAAGGAAAATGTTTTTTTTCTCCTTAGCAAATCCATTTTTTACTCTATGTAGGCGTTTAAGGAGAGTCATGAAGAGTCCAGACCCTCTTGAAGAGCAACGCCAGAGGGAACTTCGGCAAGGGGGCATAGCTACTGGCAGTCTTTTTAATTAGATTGCAAACATGTGTTACACCTAAGGTAGTGGTGCTGTGCCTCTTACCAGCCAGCCCGAATTGTTGGTTCTTTTGAGGTGAGAGAAGCATATTGCTTGAGCCGTTGCTGAAATTGTCTAGTGTTGGACAGAAATTGATGCTATTTTTAGCAGGCACCCGAGATGATATGGGTGGAGATAAGATACTTTTCTTTCCTCAAAAGAATGTATGTTGCAGGGCATTAGTTCCCTCCCGCACAGGTGGCTCTAAAAGAGTGATTCATAGTGCTGCCTATTTTGTGAGGTGTGGCATATCAGCCTTTGTTTTGGTTAAATCAGTTAAAAATGAAAAATATATATGTAAACCACTTCCTGTTGTCTCAATGTAATGATGCCTAAGTTCAGGATTTAATACTAGAATTTTATCAATATATTGTCATTGTTTTTTCTTTTGATCTTCAAATTGTGTTTGCAAGAATCGTTGGTGTGAAGTGGAGGGGATGTTCTTACAATTTTATGCTCGAAGAGAAATCAAGAAAACCTCAGATTGAAGGTAAATTAACATTGATTGTTGCTGCTTAATAACGGTTTAGATTCTTAACAACTGCTCCTAGTAAGAAACCATACGATATGATGTCCAGTACAAAAAGATGTCCAGTACAAAAAGATGTCGAGGTCCTAATTGTAAATTGTTTGTATGATGCCCTTCCATTGTGGATTCACCTAAATCATCATGCCACTTTCTTTGGAAAAACCTTCGAAATTATAACCGATCACCCACATTGATGAGATATTTGTTCAGCTTTACTGAATGTTTTTGTCCGTCACCCATTTGCTGTGAATTTCATGCCATTGTGTACCAATGATCATGGTGGTTGACAATCTATCATCACTTTTTGGTAGCCTTCATGTCATTTTGTCATCAATGGAGTTGATGGGAACAAGGGACACCATATATGTCAATTGGAGCCTTGGTGGTTACCATCTTGTCATCAATGATTGAATCATCCGTATTTTTTGAAAATCAGAGTTATCAAGGCATCTTGGTTGGTTGCCTTAGGCAGCCTTGCAACACAAGGTGAGGGATTCTCGCTTGAGGACCAATTGTGGTGCCAGGATTCAGTAAGGCACACACCTTTGTCATGTTAGTGTCACGTCATTGTCTTGATCGCAGCTTGCTTTGAATGCTTTGATTGCCTTATTGAAGAAATAGAATTTCCTTGTTTTCGTTGTGATTTTTTCCACTCCAATTGTCCTCTAGTGAGCTATTTCTCATCCCCAATCTAACTCTTTGGTCATCTAAAGTATACAGTTTTCGCATTTTCATATTGTATTTTCTTAATATCTTACCAATATCTTTCTTGATCAGATTTTTTGTAAGGATGCTGCTTATTTTACTAATGAGAACCACCCTATTTACCTTTCAAAAAAATTGTAATGATTTTTCTGATTTTTTAATGTTCAAGATTTCAGCTAAACTAAAATATAAGGTGCTTTATTCTTTTATAGTTTTATCTTTCAAGTTATGTAGACCCTAGTCTATTGTAATACATAGATTACTACTTTAGTATCTTTACTTTGTTGAACTTATGTTTGAAATTTGATGTTTTATGTTAGCGACTTAGTGATGGTAAAGCTTGAATGTGCTTGACATTTGACTGAGATACATTGCTTGTTATCTTTATTTCATTAACTTATCATTACGATGTTTGTATATGTATTTTTTTATTCAGATTTGATTTAATTATTGATGCATTATATGATTAGATACATTATTTGTTTATTTATTAAAATTTCATATATCATCACCTTGCTTCAATTTGGTGGTCGCCTCACTTCTTGCCTGTCACCGTGGGCAGTTTAGGGGAATGTTGCCTTTTGCTTTGATAATTATGTTTAGAATATCAACCAAAATTCTTTCCTCCCTCCAAGTTTGAAACTTTGAGAATGCTGAACTTTGATGATACTAGCTTCTACAAATACTTTCTCAAAATGTTTAGTTGACATCTGTCAAATATCTATCTGTTAGTTTGTTACTGTGTTTGTAAAGTAACATATTTTATTCTACATTTTTGCTTATTTTTTATACTTTAAAAATTTAAATCTATCTTTGGAAATATGTCTATCATATGAATATAATAGCAACTTCTAGCATAACTTTTTCTAAATTTAGTGCATTCACTTTTGTTGACATACTTTTGTTTTCTTTTTTTCTTGATTTTTATATACTGTGAATTTTGTATTGTTCCTTAAAAAAGAAAAAGAAAATAAAAATGTGGTTGTTCTTTGATGCTGGTGATGACCATCCTTGGTATGTACAAAACTTCATTAGCAGATTTATTAAGGATGAAAGCAACCATATATGAAACATATGTTTAACCCTATGGTATGCTTAATGGCTGGATTTACCTAGCATTTTTCAGTCAAACTGTAATCTCATTATTATGGAAATGAACCTTTTTCTTAATTTTCATAGTGCATGGTTTTGTTATCAAGTTTGGCTTTTAGTTTGACATAGACTTTGTGATAATCATATGAAATGTCGCTGCAGTCTCAGAGAAAGCAGCATGTGGGACGAGATGAAAATTTTCAACACTCAGAATATTTATAAAACTCAATTATTTGTTACATGCACCAGTAATGGATATCAGGCTCGATAGAGGTACAATATGCCCCTTGGTTTATCATTCTTGCTCACAGAATGTAGTTCCTTACTTTTATGTCAGTGGGCTTGGCCAGATATTCATACATACATTATATTTGATATCTGAGAAAATATATAATAATAGTGGATTTGCCAGATACATTTTCAAATAAGTGATTGGACAAATTACTGCTTGACATTTCCGCTTTTATGTGTTACCATTGCCACACTCAATGCTTCTTTTTATGCTTACCTTATCAACTTTTCATTGATTCAGCCCTACCCATCTTCTATCTTGACAACGTTTTTTACTTTATCATGTCATGTACTTCTCTCGAAGATTTTGTCTTCTATCATGATCAGTTTTTCCATGGATATCATTTTTTCCTACAGCAAAGACAATTTTCGCAAAATATGAAGTTCCATCAGTAACCCAGAATCTAGTCTGATTTAATTAAAACTTGTCATGCTGAAGTATCCCTAGATGTGTTTCTTCAAAAATAGATTTTTTTATTAATGTGGATGTAATCAATGTATTTTCCAACATCTCACCAATTACACAATAATCAACGGGTAATATTCTCATACAAAGGACATCTGGAGAATATTTATAATGGTAGCTTGAGACTGATTCTTGGTAACACAGAAATTTGTGAAAGTGGCATGTAACATGGGTCTGGGGGCATGCAACTATAGCTTTAAGTCAACTTACTGATTGTTAAGTTTGAGAAATGGTATCTTTTGCTCAATTCAGTTTTTGGAAGTTCTAACGGAAATCAACATCCCGTGGGAATTATATGCCTTGATATTTTGGGAAGTTTGTGTTAGATACAATATATATACATACATGAAACACCATATACACAACCTTTTTTAATCATTTGTAGCAATATACAAAATCAATCATCGGTGAAATACATGTATACCCTAACCAACGGTGATAATGGAAATGGTATTTTACTCTATTATAAGAGATGAAGTGATGAGATCATTGATTCAAATCTAGGTAGAAACACTGTCATTATCAAAAAATAGATGTATGCACATATATAGAACTTCATAATCATATACAGTAGCACTTGAAGTGTGGTTTTCAATTTTATTCATGTACATAAGATTTGCTCATAAAAATCTTTGCTAATCCATACAAACAATCTTAATCTCAACCAAAATAAAATTAAAAAACCATGGATGGTTAACTGAATTAAAAAACCATGGATGATTGACAGCATCAAAGGAAATAAATCAACTTTAATTAGTTAAATTAACTGAAGTTATATTGTTTCATACTCATACCATAATTCAAATCTTATGTACAATGAATAAAATTGAAAACCACACTTCAAGTGCTACTATATATGATTATGAAGTTCTATATATGTGCATACATCTATTTTTTGATAATGACACTGTTTCTACCTAGATTTGAATCAATGAGCTCATCACTTCATCTCTTATAATAGAGTAAATAAATCAACTTTCATATTTAAATTAACTGAAGTTGTATTGTTTCATACTCATACCATAATTCAAATCTTACTAATTACATTTTCTTACATTGAATAAACAAACAAATGATACCTGAGGAAGCAACAGATCCAGACAAAAAGGCCCGTAGGTTTCATGTAAAATTCATGCAAAGGAAGTAGAAAGAGTTGCAGACTTTGACAGGAGTTATATCACGAGAGATTTTTTTAAAAAAGAATATATTGAACAGTAAATGATGATGATGCAAGAGGAGCAGAAAATATGGACATGATTGAATGGTAATTCATGATACGTATGTCTATAATAATGCACAGAAATGAGCATACTTTTTATGGCACTTGACTAGGTGATACCATGGTGAAGGTGGTAAATAACATCTAGGTGGTTTATGCCCTTAATGTTTGGATGTCTTTGACGTCATGGTATCCATTGTGGGCACATTTGTCATTTATGCTGATAAATGGATCTTACATGGGATCCATACATACAACTGGATCCATGTATTTTAATATAAAACACAAATACCCAACAAAACCTTATTTTCTCTTCAATCCTCACCCCTCCCCCTCCCCTTATTCTCCCCCAGTGGTGGTGATTCCTTTCTCTAGCAGCTCTGGCTTATTGTGGTTTCAGCATCTGCATCTAGGTCTCCTGGCTCTGGTAGCTCAGTTGGTGGCTTCAGGTGGCTCTGACGGCTGTTTTGCCTTTTATCAGGTGGTCTGGTGGGTCCTGTAGTGATTCTGGTGGCTGCAGTGGCAGATTCCGGTGGCTTCTTTGCCCAGGTCCTGGTAGTCTGGTGCTTTGTTGGTGGATTCCAGGGGCTCTTGTGGCAGCTTCTGGGTCCCCCCCTCCATTTTTTCACATTTCTGTTTATATTCTGTGTTTTACCCATTTTTTCTTCTGGTTTTCTTCTTGGCATTTGTATGTTCATTTTCAGTTTTTATTTAAGTTTTTATGTATTATTAAGTCATAAAAATTTCACTTTAAATCACCTGAATGGTTAACTATTCAATCTTATTTTGTTGCATATATCTTGAAATTTTTAATTTGGATTTTTATCCCAGATGTTAATCTCAAACTTTGGAATCCTGAAGTTAATTTTTTGCAAATATTTTTTTCTCACCTTTGGGTGTTTATTTTTAATGTTTTTTTTGTGTGTAAATTTGTGTTTTCGGATGACAATACTAAAGATTTACGACAACAGCAATTTAATTCATAATCTCACTATCTGGGGTTAGCCCTATGAATCCTTGTCTTCTGATTATTTCTATTTATGTTAAATCTTTAGTTAAATTATATAAAGTTAATTTTTTTCTCATAATTTCTAACCAAGTAGTTTAGTCCTTTATCTACTTTTATTTTTATACATTAATTAATTAATTTTTCCTAACTAGTGCATTTTTTGGTCTCCTAAAGATATAATCAAATCATTTAACCCAATTTTCTCTTTATCTTCAATTGTCACAACTCTTTATTTTTAATAAAATCGTTTTTAATTTATATTTTATAGGATTACCACTCATCCATCCAAATATACACAACTCTACAACACTACTTACGTCCATCCTACTTTAATCATGCTTTATAGCTTAACATTCTAAGTCATAAAGTATAATTAGGTAAATGACAGTTTTATAGAATTTTCCTTTTAATTTTAAGGGTATCCCCCTATCACACAACATTTTAAAAGTATTTTTGCACTTCAGTAATCCTACTTTAATATTATAAATAATATCTTTTATAATTTTTCTATTGCTACTTACTATAGATCGTAACTATATTAAAGTATTGCTTTTATGGATCTCATGGTCATCTAAGTATATACCATGATCATTTTCCTATTTTCGTTGAACTTGCATTTCACATATAATCAACTTAATCTAAATCTTTTGGACTCTAAAATGTCTTTTCATAATTTTAGTTTAGAACTAGTCCCTAACTTTCATCAACTAAAATTGTTATCTACAAATAACATACACTAGGGAAATTTTCCTTAGTTATTTCATTTGTAACCAAGACAAATAGATACGAACTTAAGGGAAACCCTTGGTGTAAACCTATGTTTATAGAAAATCCCCTAGTTTCTCCTCGTATAGTTTTAACACTAGTAATTGCTTTTGCATACATGTCTTTTATAATATTAATATATCTTATTGATACTCTTTTTCTTTCTAAAATCTACCATAATATCAACCTTGTGGACAAGCTCAAAATCATTCTTCATTGTGTAATGAGGTCCTTCATAAGTTGGGGTGGCTGAAGATTGATGTTGTTAGTGGCACGTTCACATAGTTACATCCAAGAGACCTTAATTAGCCAAATCGGATAGAATTTATGAGTCTCAAGAATGGATGGAAACGTGGCCTCCTCAAAATCTGGCAGTTCCAAGTTTCCACTTCAATGTTCATCCAACTTCCATCCTTTTGGAGTGAATTAATTTTGAAGGGAGGGGCTTACAGATCAAAACCGTATGCTATCCTTGCTGGACACAAATGAATAGGTGGATTGGGGTTCTTGACCATTCAAGTTTAATACAACTTGGTTTGATGTTAAGGGCTTCATGGAGAGGCTAAGAGGATGGTGGACAAATACAATGGAATGGGAAATGGATAACTTCAAATATAATTAGGGGTCTATTACATGTTTCCATGTAAAGCTCAAATGGTTGAAAGCAAGACTTAGGGAGCAGATTTTTCGATTGACTACTGTAGAAAGCTACCTTTGATTGGACACAAACAATGAGGCAAGTTAGACTTTGAATTAGGGTGTTGCATTGTAGCTTAGGAGACAGAATAGAAGCAAAACTCTCCTGTTCTATGGTCAAAAGCAGGTGATAGGAACATTTCCTTTTTTATAGGATGGCCAATGTCAAACAAAATGGTAACTACATGCAAACAATTACAATAATTGATGGGATTACATTGATAGTGAATGAAGAGATGAGAGATGGTATCAAGCACTTCTTTCAAGAGCACTATTGATCAAAGTTGTGCCCTTTCTCTGAGGGGGCTCAGGTTTCTAACATATATCAATTTGGAACAACAAGATTTACATGATGTAGCTTTCTTAGAGGAAAAGTCAAGAAGGTAATTTTTGTGATGACTCACAATAAGGCATTAGGCCTTAATGGTTTTGGGATGTTTTTCTCAAAAAAGAACGAGTCCTTTTCAAAGATGAGATCATGGAGATCAATTAGGACTTCCATTGCAGTGATAGGGACATTGGTGTTGCCAATGCAACATTCATTTTTCTCATCCCCAACAAGCAAAGGTGGTTGATATCAGTAGTTATGAACCCACTAATCTACTAAATGTGGTCTATAAAATCATCTATCTTTTTGAACACTTCAAGCCTTTATGCCACTTATGATTGGTGATTTTCAATTAGTTTTTATAAAGGATTGACATATTCATGTTGGTTTTTTGTTGGCTCAAAAATGCATTGAATCTACATTGTTTCCTTAGGCTCCTAATTTGGTGGGAAAATTAGGCATGATGAAAGCAAATGATCCCATTCACTAGCGTCATTTGGAGGAGGTGATGGGATGCATGGGTTTCAAGGAAAAATTTTGAGATTCTCATTTGTGCTAGCTCAACTTGTTTTTTGATTTTGATCAATGGACGTTTGCAAGGTTTTTTTGGTTGTGTTCATGGATTGTATTAAGGGTATCCTTTTTCACCCTTGCTTTTAAATTTTACAGTAGAGGTGCTTCATTAGGATGTCTTTTGGTTTCCATGGGGTCACAATTGGGTCAAAAATAATTTTTCATAAACCCATGATGGTAAGGATATGATACAATTCTTGAGTACATGACCATGCAAATGTGCAATAATGGCTTTTGGGTGTAAGGGAGTGGACTTCTCAATTTAGTGCCTTGGCTTGCCACTTTGGATCAAGGCATTGAAAACGCTTTTGTAATTGAATGGTTTAAACAAAGATCGATTATTTAGTGAACTTCCATTTTGTATTGGGTGGAAAAATGACCAATTGGTTGATTCATCGATTCTCTATTTTTAGAATCTCAACTGGAGTTTAGCATAGGTACACATCTTCAAGCAATTTTTTTGAGCAGGCGGAAGAAGGTGCTAACAAGGGCTACCCCCCTGGTTGTGTGGTCAATAATATAGACCCAAGATAGAGGGTTGCTTAGTCCTTCAGGTTCTGTAGATTCAATTTGGCATTACTGTGGAAGTGGTTGTAATGCTATAGAAATTCAAGGAGAATACTTTAGTGTATATTATTTGTTGGTGATATAGTTGATGGAAGTAGGTCAGAAATTAGTTTTAAATTAAAATTATGGAGAGGAACTTAGATTTTAAAGGATTTAGATTAAGTAGGTCAAAAACTAAATATATTGAATGCTGGTTTAGCGATAATAGGAATAATGCTGAAGATATATGCTATTGATTCTGAGTATACTCATCTACTCCCCCTATTATATTTTGCAGATGAAAGTTCATTAGAGGTTTTCTTTGTTGCATCCCTTTACTGTACCTTACACTTTAGAGGAGGGAATATGCAAGGCATGTGTGGGACTCTCTTACTCACAAATTTGCAATTATTGAGATGGTTAGCGTGTAGGATGTCGTTTTGATTGGGCAGGTCCTTTAGAGGGTAGGATGGCATGGTTAGCAAATGCATCTTCTGTTCATCAAGGTGGAGGCTCTGAGGTGCTTATTGTTTGACTACGTGGATATGGTTGGTAGTAGGATACCCTTGTGACTCCTGTCTGATTTCAAGAGAGTTGATGCTTTCTTGGATGCATGGAGGTAGAGCCTGCTCTCCTACCATTGGCTAGCTGGTAGTATTAGATGAAGGATCTTGCAGAATGTCATTTTTTTCTAGATTTTTGTGATGTTATTTTGAAGGTGTCTAGATTTTTGTCTTTGCTCTTCATAAGCTTTTACTTCTTTTCTTTTTTTTCATTTTTATGATGCCATCCTTTCTTGCTCAAAAGATAGAACAAAGAAAATGAAATTGAACATTGGATTTCTTGTTCCATCTGTGAAAGCATATTAACCTTTTAAGTCCATTGTATTGTCAGTCATTACTTACCTATTTGAACAATTACTTTTATGAACCTGAAAGTAGGCCCTTTTGAATTGTGCGTACATGTTAAAGCATAATCGACTAAAGTAGCATTTATTATTGCTTAGTGAGCTTGTTTTTTGGAAAATTTATTAAGTGTTATTGTTCATGCTTATTGAATTAGCATGTTTGGCTACAGTTAGCAATAGCTTATCTCAATGAGAAAAGGAATGCAGTTGTCATTACCCTTTTTTGAACGTTAATAGTTTATTAACTATTATGTAGTTAACCATGCTACTATCATTGTTAACTATATACGGTTCATTGAGGACACAAATTCTAGGCTCTGAAGGTAAAAGCTAACTTAGATATATCAGAAGCTGGATTTTGAACAAGCTCGAAAATTTTGTTTGTTTTGTAATGACCCAAATCGTCAATAACTTCTACATCCAAATAAAGGAAAATAATGAATTAAATGGTAGCTTTTAGGAGAAACTGCCTTAAGGTAACTTCTACCTCAAATAAATCCATAAACAAATAATCGAAGGGATGATACCTAGCTTCTATATTGTTATCTAATAATAAAAATTAGTCCACAAAAAATTCAATAATGAAGTTTGATCTAATCGAATTTTACATATGAGCATGGATGGTAAACTAGATACACAAAAATTCCTAACGCAAGAAATATTGATCCAACGTTTGCATATGTATAGGGATATCAAATCAAAGCCATAACTGAACAAATATTGATCATTGTTTCAAAAAATATTGATGTAAGAAGATAGATCCTATATTTAAGAAAAATACCTCAGCAGAGAAGATGCGCACTCAACAATGATGAAAAGCAGAGAGGTGTGTGGCGATCATTGGAGAGTCCTAGAACCACAATAGTAAGGAAGGAGAACTAGAGGGGAGCAATGGTCGCCTAATGGAGATCTTTAATTGCTAGATGTAGAGAATAGATTCATATATGGGTTTGATTTTTTGGAATGGAATATTGTAAATCTCTTTTGATTTCAAGGAAAATCTCATTAGAAACAGAGAATCAAACACATGTGATCAATATTTTCACTAATTTGACACTTTGAACTAATAAGCTACCACTGGATTTTTTTAAAATTCCATTAGTGTTTGGAATGCTTATTTTGAAAAAAAGAACTTAACAAAAAAAGCTACCACAAATTAGTGGTACCAAATATTGCCTAAAAGTATGTCGTCAGCAAGTAACATATATAAAAATCTCTCTTTGAATTTCTTTAATTATTTCATCCATAATTGAGAAAAATAAATAAGGAATCAGTCAGATATTATTCCCAGTGCAAACCTTTTTTAGTTAGAAAATTTTTAGTCTCTCATCTATTAGCTTTGACACTGGTTACTACCTATATATATGTATATATATATAAAGGATAATAGCCAGTGGGTATTCCATTTCTTTCTAAACCTTCCGAGAGTAGGTACTCTATTATAAGTTTTTAAAAAAAAAATCAATAAATCTCTCTTTGTGTTTGTTTGTATTGTTGTTTTCTCTTTCCTTTTCTTGCTCATGTTATTGTTGAGTTTTGTATTCTTTTTTATTATCAATGGATTGAATTGCTGCTCAAAAATTATATATATGCCGCTACTATTAATATTTAGGTCAACTAACGTGGCTAGCATATGCAAGTTAATTTTTCTTTGGAGAACGATGTGCACTGTCTTCACAAAGTTTACTTGTAAATTTATACTTCAAGATTTTATATTATTATTTAGCATAGGTTGAGATACAAAATCGGTTAGTTGTAGATCGTAACTGAATGAGAGCCCTACATTGCTGATGTTGACGTTGGTATCAATTACGGTCCCACACAATTCTGCAGTCAATCTATGCCCTCTACTCAATGTAACAATGCAATACCAACAACCACATGCTCTTGCTCAGGCAATAAAAACTTACATTGCTACTTGCTCTGTTTTTTTTATGTTGGATTGCTTCCCAACTGAAACTAAAAAAGTTTTGAAGACTCAATTATTACTGATACTCATTGGTGTTCACATGATGACAATTTTCATTTGCTTTCTGGAAGCTTCCACATTTTCTTAATTCAGTGAATTACCATATGAATATCCCATGCTGCTTCTGTGCTTTTTTTTCCTGGACCATAGTGTACATATCCTGTTCATCTAAATTGGTGCCGCATTTATATGTTTTCATGCTGACTTTACTTTTTCATAGAATCTTCACTTTCACTAAAGTGATGTGAAAAATTAATTCAAAATCAATTGATAGTGATCAAGTAATGTTTATGCTTTCAGAATTAATAGGAAATGATGGAAAATGACGAAAATTTTAATTACTATTTTCTATCATTTCACGTGATTTCACATTAATTCCTAAAGCATAAACACTACCGGTATGTAAACTTAGGTAATGTCTATTTTTAGTTGATGTTGGACTTTTACTTAACATACCCTCATACTTGTTTTATTTATATGCTAATAAATATTCACATCTTGAACTTGTCTCGATATAATATAAAAGTTTAACTTAAAATTAATCAATATAATATAAGTCAAAATTTTCATCATTTCCCTTTTTAACTGACTTAAGACTTACTCAACAGATGCAAATTACACTATTTCGAAAAAGAAGATTGATGAAAGAAGAGCAGTCAGCACAATTCATTACTACGCATAAATGTTTATTTTTCATTCAAGGTTTTTCAAGAAGTATTCTTAAGCAGAACAGTTGAAAATCAGCTTTTGACAGTAGCATTTTTGTTTAATGTCTGATCTGAATATTATTTTGAAAATCAGCTTTTGACAATAAGCGTCAATTAGTAGTGTATTTTCTGCCTACATTTTTTACTTGTTACACTATAATTTCAGCAATTTTATGTTGTATTAGGCGTGTGGGGCTTGCCTTATATGTCGTTCATTATTGTGAAAATTGGATTCATGTAATCTCATTTATATTGTTTATTTTTCTGCTGATTAATGATTATCCTTTTTGGTTGGATTTCTTGTTGGGTTTTGAAATTTGATAGAGAGATACAGTTAACATTTTTTTTGTTTTTAACAGTCAACATTTGAACCTTAGCATATTTATCTAAAATCTGATCAATTCAGATACTGTCTTCTTTCTCCTCTCTTTGTTTGCCAAATATCAAATATTTGATCATTGGTGTGAATACCTTTATATCTCATCACGTCATATAAATTCCAATTCTCTAATGTATTCTTCTGAGATGTCATTGAAATTTCTGTCACAATGCAGAATGTAAGTATATGTTGGTTGTAATGTTTTGTGCCAAGGCGTTGACGTTGATTCCATGGCAGATAAATTAGGTACTTTAAACTTTGAAAGAATTGTGTTTTGGCTTGTTCAACAGGTTATGTTTTCTTCCAACGTTATCCCAGGTATTTATTTCGCTATTGTAAGGCTATGATACATTTTTATGGAATGATGGGCGTACATTTTTGTGTACGACCGTTCAACTTGATGAGACGTGAATGTTTAAATCATGGAGTGTTTTTCCGGCAGAGAACGAGTGGCTGCGGTATTGATCGAGTGATGGATTTTTTTTGGATGTTCTTGGAGCAACCAGATATTTCAAGAGGTCATGTTTCCTAGTTTTTGATGTTTACAAATGCGTGATGAAATTTTTACATAAAATAAATTGGTCCTTGATTTTAATGTCTTCTATTAAATTTCTATCATGGTTTTTTTAAATCAAAATCTTCACAGGGATAAGTTGGTGTTGGCTGAAGCTTTAATGTATGTATATTATTTTAAACATTTATATGTTATATAATTATATTTTAATCTTAAAAATGAAGTGTTGGGAAGAAGCTGGTGTCAATAGCTTTGGTGTTGCCCTAAACCCTTGACACCATTAACCAAATGTGGTTTTGTTAGAATTCTAGGCAAAACAATTTTTGTTGTCTCCCATTGATGATTTAATTAAAGTCATTTATCTGGTGTTATTTGTATTTTTGAAAATCTAGTAGGTTTCATGTAGTAGCTACGGTACGTATGTAGGTCGGACCAAGCAACCTTGGTCACTAATAACTGCATGCATTGGTCAGGTTATCTCAACTCTTTAGTATTCGTGTTCATGTGTTGGGTTGTCAGTTGTGTAAGTTTTCTAAGAATTTTCCTTAGAAGTAAACAAGTTGAGCTTTGCAAAATCAGTCGTTTCTAGTGGTAATCAATTTCATAATGTTGGCGTTTTTTAAAATAGAGAATAGGAAGCGTGTTCCTCTAGCATTTCATGATAAGGATCTTGTTAAACGCTTGATGAGTCATCACTAATGGCTTTGAAATTACTTTTACGAGCGTTTTTTTTAATATAATTTGGCTTTCCGAGAATTGTCAGCTAAATTGCAATAAAATCACTTGATGAAGCTTGGTATTTTATAATGATGGTGCCTTTTACAATTGACCAGTTATGTTACTGTAATAGATTACTTGAGAAAAAACAGTTCCACATGACAAAAAATGAATTACATTATAAAGGATCTTAATGATAAATTAAGAGGTTGTCAATGTTAAGCATTTGGAAATGCATGCAGATTAATCAGTTGACTTTGCCAACAATGATTTCAGCTTCAAAGCTAATGATTTGACCATAAAAATCTATGCCGTTCTAAGTGAATTGAGTGAAGGCCTTGGGGAAAAGTAGTTTAACGTACATTCATGGTCAAGAACATAGAGAAAATTGTCCTTTTGGGTAAAAGGTTAATCCCAAGATTTTAAGATCGGTGCAGTGCTTTTAATGAAAATATATAATGTGCAGATAAAAACTTACAATTTCGGCCTAAAAATTACGTCATAGTTTGAAGCAAAATCTTTGTTAGTGGAAGATTCGGCATGATTATCCTTAATGATCCAAAAACGTTCATTTTGAAGAAAAATAATTGATACGTTTTGTTTCAATTCGGCTTAGGGATGAAAAGCCACAACGTAAGGCAGCGCTCATATCAATTTGTTTGATCACATATCATATTATCAATCTGTATGTCACCTGCATGGAGACAGCTTCATTTTGGAAGCCCAAGCCATCAAAATGTTCCACTAAATATAAAACACAATATGGAGAGCTCGATACAGACAATGGTGGTGATTAATCCACGATCCACACACCAGCCATAAACGGTGATGCCACCATTATTATATCCGAGGTACATCACTGTATAAATGACAAAAAAAGGGTAAGAAAGTGCAGTAGTACGAGGAACCCCCGGAATTCTGGACAATAGTCAGGAAAATATAGTCCTACAATTCATACATGCGCATAAATATTAAGCAAAGGAGGGTTGTACCAACATTGAACATTGAATCTCGTTCTTCAAATAGTTTTTGATTAATGTTTAATTAAAGATAAAGTGATATCATGGAATTTTACTTATTCAATTTTACTTCCTTAAAAAGTTGGCGAATTAATTCCTTCCCACTCCAAGTTCCCTCACTCAAGTTTTAATTCGTTTCTTTTATTAAAATTTCAAAATGTTTTTCATTTGCATGTCATTTTTGTTACACTCAATTTGAGAGGATTGATCCAACATGTCAGATTTTAATCCAACATTCGCTGTTAACATCACCTCAGACTACGAGTTCTTGTTTTGGTGGAAAGAAATTTCAATTTTTTAAAAATTGCATTCAATTATAGCAGTTAATGGTTGTGGTTCCTCATTTGGCATTCTAAAAAATTCATGTTCCTATTTTAAAAAACATGTAACAATATTTAATTATTACATACTTTGCTTTTCAAAAGAAATCGGAAATTACGACTTTTCTTTCATTTTTTATGATAATTCTCATACAAAGTTCCTATATAAGGCAATTATCATTAATGTTGATAGAAATGTATTTATTTAAACAATCAATCAGCTACTATATTTAGTATTATCGTTTTACATATGGCAACACAAAAACTGTTGATCCTTATTTTATGTGATTTCATCCTAAAAATTTCTTTCTTAAATTGCAACTTTAATGCTTTGTTTGTATTAGTAAAATAAAATAACCATCATACAAATTATTGTTTTTTCAATTCAAATATTGCCAGTAAAACAACAAAATCGTAACAAAAAGGTTATCTAACAATTAGCATTATTTTTTTGAATTAAAAATAATTTATAACAATATTACAACTAAAACTACTGTTTATCTAACCATCTTTATGATTCAAAATATTAGGCTATAAAACATGATCGTGTGTAAAAAGCTAGTGTTGTATGAATACAAATGTTTAAATAGATGAGTGGTAATACTAACAAAGGATAAGTGAGTTACACCAATTAAAAATAAGATTAAAGAAAATTGCTTTAAGTTGTTTGGTCATGTGAAATTTCTAACTCAAAATAAATTAATATTGAGTAAAGAGATTCATTATGTATTAATCCTAATTTTCATCCCTACACCACCGACAGAATTATTCTAAAAGAAATAGAAGAATATCTAAAACTAGTTAAGAATTCCATGAAAATATTTGAATTTATGTAATTTAATCAAAGATGTGAATATAGATAGAAATATATAAAAGAAAAAGATATGTAACGCCAACCCCACAGTGAAATTATGACATGGATCCATTACATTTTCTTCAAAATAACTTCCTTAAGTCTCACATCTCTACAATATGGCTGGATGGTGATAACACTGGCAGATGAATTGGAATTATGGTGACATGTCATGGGAGTAAAAGGGTTGAACTAGACAAAATTGGGGATGATGCTATGAACTTAAATTCAAAGCTATGTTACATCATGATGACAATCAAGGCAAAAGAATTGGAATTATAGTGACATATCATGTGATAAAAGAGATGGATTAGACAATCAAGTCATTTGGAGATCATGCTATGAACCCAACTTCAATGATGTTGATGGCATCGTTTAGGAACGGGGAATTGTGGGTACATGGAAGCTCTGTTTCATCCTGCGAGGGTATGACAATGTACTTGTGATGACAACAATATAACAATGTGGGTACAATGACGAGTTCAGGCATCGTTGCTATAGGTAGGGCACAGAAATTCCTTGCAAGGTGAGCACTATCTTTTAGGTCTGGTGCCTAGGGACCCTACCTACATTATGTCATCACTCACTTCTGTGGCACCACAAACTAGCACTACCTTAGGTCCAAGTGCCTAAAGCATGCCACGCACTAGCACTACCTTTTAGTGGAGTGCCACATCTTTGAAAGTTTTTCATCACCACAGTTCGGTTTGGTCATGCAATTAAGCTCATGGTGTCCTAGTCCTTGACATCCCTGGCTCACCAGGCCATTCCAACACTCCATCCAGTGATCCATCTCATAGCATTACGATATACCCTCTGCCTAGTACTTCGATACCCAGCATTAACCAATTGCAACAAACACCCTACTACTTCCTATGATGCATTAGCTCCAGCATACACAAAGTTAAGTATTCCTTTTTTCCCCTCCAAATCCCTCAGCAGGGATTGGTGATGAGATTCCTTTGCCAGTCACCAGCAGTCTCCAGAAACAACCCACTTATCATCTCCCTTGTTTGCTGGACTATTAATCTTCCTATCTTGAGATGTAATATTTCTACAGAAATTTTTTTCCGGAAATTTAAATTCATGGATGGACAATATAAACCTCAAATTTGGAGTTATGAAATGGAAGGGAAGGACTCCAAAATCAACAAATGAAATATGCATACCCAACGCTTCTCTTTGATGATACAATGACTGATCCATCATTTGATGTTGCATGATGGCTTGACGATGCTGCCCTTCCAATATATTTGTTGAAATTGTGCCCATGTTTCTGCTCTGATTTGTTTGCATGTTTTCATAGTCTTTACATGTTGCGAAAACATGCCGGCTACTAGCAGCTGATGCAATGTTTTGTGCCCGATGTGAAATTCTGGTAGCTGCATTTAGGCAGATGATTATTCCAATGACCTGAACTGCTGAACTGATCTGCAGGAATGAATTATGATACATGATTATTAATTGATATATTGAAATATCAAATACCTTAATATTTTCCAATTAATATCTTTTTTCATGAAAAATGATGTCAAATAATGCATCTTCAATCATGTATATCAAATAGGGGTGTTCTGGTTTTTATGTTTCTTTTTCACAGGTACATGCAGTATTATATTTTGCTAGTGTTGGAGATATTGCACTATAAGATCAAACCATGATTACCTCCTTCTTGTGAATTGTGATGACTACAGCTATACTTAGAAAGCCAAGAAGATTTACACAAAGAAAACAACTTTAATTAAGGAAAAGACTCGTTGACTATCTTAATGTCATCATCCTTTGGTGTTATTATCCAGTACCTGAATTTCATGCACAATGAAGAAGGATTTTCTAAGGCCCAAAGCATCATGAAAAGTAGCAAGAACCAAATTCCCGTTTAGCATAACTCTATAATGGGGTGTAGTCATTTCCATATGATTTTCTTTTAGGCTGGGTTGTACATCTAGCAGAATACTGGAAGCCTAGAGTTCAGAACTCGTCATGCTAAGCCACACAGGTGACGTAGCACTATCAAATGCATCCTTTCTCTTGAGGATAATATTCATCATATTATTCCTTGGTGTTAACATCTTGTGCCTAAATTTTGTTAATAATAGAAAACGATCTTCTGACCCAAAAGACATTATATGTTCTTCAAGATAATACTCATCCATTTACAAGCTTTTTATTTTTCAACTATTTTTGTTGTATCATGGTTAGTTGTTTACATCATCCCTGTTTATTGTGGACCCAAAGTTTTTTTTATCTTCTTCAACTCACTCAGAAGTATGGTGTTAAATATTTATAAGCCCGGTAGGCACATCTCTAGATAGAACATTACATCTAAGAGATCCCATTTTCTTTCATCTCCCTTAAAATTTCATACAGTACTGTTTGGTTCCCCACTTTTTCAAAAAAAGCACATACAACAACAATAACAATCCCAAGTCATGATCCCACTACCACATGAATTCTTTTTTTCCAATTATTCCTACCTATAGTCAAATCTTCAATTAAATTACATAAATTTATATATTTTCTTAAAATTCTTAACCAAGTAGTTTCTTTCCTAACCACATGAAAAATGCACATAAGAAAGTGAAAATTAAGATAGACTAACATATAAACAAACACGACAATAAAAATATGCTGGAAGTCCATATCTAGAAGCCAATTATGTCAATACATCTTCGTGATATTTGTGATGATGATTATTAAGTCAAGTGTACTTACAAAAAAATCACCAACATTGACAAAATCAATAACTCCATGGAACTGCGTTGTTTGGAGAAGGAAAACAGCCTGGGTTACAACAGAGATGAAGAAAAGCAGAATGAGAAGCAGCCGGAACCTATGGCTTATCTTCGATAGATAGAAGCACAATCTCTTGTGTTCATCGAAGAGAACTGATACATCAGCACCATTCTTCAACAGCCCCACATAATCATCAAAATGAACAACTTGCAGGCTACACGTCAAATAGAACAAACTGCAGCCTGATAAGAATACCGTGGTTAGGTAGGTCCATGACATAACTGAAGCAAATAGTATGGCTATGGTCAATGGCCATGATGTGCGATAGATGAAGAAGACGAGGGTGGTCACAAGGGCGGTCTTCGCAATGATGCAAGGTAACATCCATAACAAGAGAATCGGAAAGAACCTCTGTCAAAGCATATGTGCCAATTACAGTTACTTTTTCCGTAGGAAACAAATTCAACTTCAAACAATATAAAAAGAGAGAGGGCAGTCCTTATTGAAATTCCTAATAAAATAGGCAGCACATAACAATGATACGCAAGAGATCTTAGTACCTTCGTCATGATATGATAAAATGGAACATTAGTCGCACAATTGAAAACGGGAACCATCCTATGCAAAGCACGCAGAATAGTAATCTTAAAACTATTAAACGAAACATGGCTTTTTTCCACCAGCTCGAAATGATCTGGCAAGTGAGAACATTCCCACAGGGTACCACTGACGAACACCAGTCACCCTAAACGAAAATCCCAAACTACATCACATCAACGACCATAAGCTACATAATCCGTGACGCGCCGTTTATCCGTTATCATCCACATGAAAATGTCGCAAAAACAGCTGCAAATCTTAAGATTAAATGAGATCTAAGTTACCTTGATCCTCTTCACATACGTTCGATGCAACCTCTCCATCAGCTGATAACGGTTATCCACGAATAGGAACCTCCGCATCCCATACTTCCTGAGGTTATGCGAAACGCAGACCAGGGAGAAGAAAGCGAGAAGCACCAGGGTAACGGGGATGCCGATGTCCAGAATGACGATCCGAGAAGTAGATTCGACGTCCGGGACGGTGTAGAAAAACCAAAACATGAGAGCCGGAAGCACTAGCCCGAGGATGAGAAAGACCGTCCATGGGAGAATGGAACTGCGGAGCTTGAACGACCTGTAGAACCCGAAGACGCACAAGAAGGTCTCCAGCCTCATGATCGCTCCCTCCAGATCATCGTCCTCGCCGTCCTCCTCGTCGTCATCAGTGTCGTTAGGATCGACTTCTCGTGTTTTGATGAGAAGGCGCGTGGTGGCAGCAGGCAGTGTCGCTTCCGGTTGGATCCGGTGGTCTTCCATGGGAGAGGTTTAGCTGAGGAGTGAGGTTGGTGTTGTGTTCTTCTTCACCGTTATCTTACCAGAAGTTTTGAATTTATAATTTTCATTAATTAATAATAAATATTATATTAAAATTAAAAATATTTTCAAAAAATTTATTTTTTTAAATATAATTTTTATAATTGATAATTAATTAATATATCAAAATCGTAAGATATAACATTTTTTTAATTACTGTATATGATGATATTAAACCTTTTTTTAAAGTTTAATACTGAAATCTTTGCTTTAAAAGGTTTTACAAATTAAAAAATTAGCTGATTTCTTTTGCGTTATAACATTTTAACTATAATTTTCTAAAAATGATATATCAAATTTATTTTTTATTCTATTCTGCTACTTTGTGAATTATCCAATTAATACTATAAAATAATAATATGTCAAAATTAAATTTGGTATAGCATTTTAAATACTAAAAACTTATTATAAGTTCCTATTTGAAATCTAGATATCCTTTAAGAAACTGTGTATTTTTTGATATATGTTGTATTTTTTAATAATCTTTTTAAGACTCTAAATATTTTTTGTTGCATACCTCCTGTGATAGGCAAGGACAAACCAAATACATTATTCTATCCTGTTCTTTAATTCTTTTTTTCCGCTGAAATAGATTTTTTTTTGTTATACCGTGCGATAGCAGGGATGGATATGTTGACCTTTTAGATAAAAACAAAAATGGGTATGAGCTGGCAGCCTTGCCGATTCCAGTTTTTGTGTGAAGGTTATCAGCTAATTTTTTGATTACATTTTAACTGAACACTTTTGAAATTTAGTTTTTGCTAATCTACGTGTTATTTATTCCTTTTCTCTACTTAAATCAACTTCTTCATGCCCGTCGTTTTTTTAGGCATGGTTTCAAAATTTGCACCTAAAGGTGTATCATCTGGACGGTTTGAAATATTTGTAATTGTGTTATTTTTGCTAATGATTCTCAGAATATTAATTTAAACTTTGTTTCATTTTAATTTTTTTTCAATTTTAAAATTATTTATAACGTCATTACTACTATATATATTTTAATGTATAAACTTTTATCACTTAAATTACTATACAATTCTAACTTTATTCATAAAATTAACTACAATTTCAATTTTATTTAACTTACGAAACTGAAAAAAATTACCACCACGCACTCTATCTTAGAACAAGAAGGCAGCCCCCTCTTTCATAAATTTGCTCTTAATAACATTAGTTTATATTACTCTTAAAAAAAAAGTTTGTGTAATGATATGTTTGATCCTCTGAGCTACGAATCCAACGGTGGCCATGATTTTATTAAGATGTGTGATAAGAATCGAAGGGCCAGATGATATAACGCCACCAGTCTCTCGTGAAGCTTCTGGACTAAACGAAAAAAAAAAGCATCAGATCACTTAAAATTATAAATGTTTCCATTGTTCTTCGTTTCTCCATAAAATAGGGTCATCTCCTGGTATTCCCATGCTAGTGAAAATGTGTTTCATCCATGCCTATAATTTAAGTAAAGCAGGTACAAGTACATTACATGCCAGTATGATGATAGGCCTTATTGAAGCTTTAGTTAAACATTATATTTTTCGGAATTGGTAAAACATGTAGGCATTAGGATTTAAACTCTAATAAAGAAATATGCAATCACACAATCGAGCTAATCAAGGTTGCTTAGGTAGACCAATTATGGTAATCATAATTTAGACAGGGAACCGGAGACGGCGTGATGAATCAACTCTCTCCTCAATATTTTTCCGGTAGGGGACTTGGGAATTGCATCAATAAAAGCAACACGACGAATTTTCTGGTACGGTGTGACCTGTATGGCGATGGAATGCATGAGTTCTTGATGTTTTTAATCGTGGCATGAAGCGGTAAAGCAAAGAGGACTCACCCATTGGACATGAAGGAAAAATACACTAGATGGATCCTGGAAAATATGGGTGTCTGAATCATGTGTTAAGGATTTACCTGTTTTGCAACGAAGTTCATTACTTGGTTCTCACATAGGGTGCTTTCGGGATGCCTTACAACAAATGCCATGGGTACCTGCCCCGCTTCTTCATCAGGATAGCTGCCATTCAACAAAAATAAGCAATTAAAAAATCAATCAAACAGAAAAAAAAAAAACAATAAGACATTTAACATATTCACCCACTCTTGCCCATGCCCAATTATTGTTAAAATAGATGAATACATTTTGCAAAACCAAAAACGAAAAACCACGTAAAACCAGAATATCAAGTGCAGCACATCACGGTCTAATATGATCAATATCTTAAGCTTTTTATGATTTTTCTGTGAACCAACTGATGCTAGGTTATTCATTTTTCGTAAGATATAATGGTCTCACGGAATCACGGCAGCATCAGATATTTCAGGGTGAGAATAAAGTATGTGCTCTAATTCAGCAGGAGGAACCTGAAAAGCAAAAATAAACAAAGGATTAGAAAAACTATAACATAAAAGAATCAGCATTGGTTCCGTAGCATTTGTTTTAATCACCTGATACGCCTTGTACTTGATCAGTTCCTTCAGTCGATCTACTACAAAAAGGAATCCATCCTTGTTGAAGTAGCAAAGATCACCAGTTTTCAACCAACCTTCTGGATCTAAAGTAGATGCAGTTGCCTCTTTATCACCTAAATAACCTGAAATAATAAAAACCACAAGTTAGAACATCTCCTGTCTATCCCGTTAACTACAAGAACCTGTTTATCATGAAATAGATTGTAATGAAATAGTGGAAAACATACTTTTTAAGGCACCCAAGTGATAAGCCAGGGCACCAAGGCACTCAGGAAAATATTAGTATTTTTATTTTACGTATATATTTATATAATAATTATTATGTATAATTTTAGCTCTATTATTTCCTAAATAACATTCAAATACATAGAAAAGCCCAAGATATCATCAAACTATGATGTCTAATAATACTGATGTATAATCAATTAATATGCATAATTTATATTGCATATGTATATATATATATATATTTATATATATATTTAATAATACTGATGTCTATTATGTATTTCAATAATTACACATATATTAGTAATACTCTATCAAAAACTTTATATTTAAGTTTTTTGCAATGAAAAACATTTAAAACTTTACAAAATGTATGTTTAATTAAACATATTTAACAAACGATCCATTAGTTCAAAACATGATGAGGCAAGATGTCAAGACATGACCAACTCATGCCTTTGTTGAACCCAAATCATGGACTGAACAATTCTCTTTGGTGATCACACACCTCACCGAAGAAAAATAGTGGAAGAAGAGAAGAAATCACGCATAGAATATACGTGATTTGGCAAAGCCTACTCTACGGGTGTTGGTGCTCGCATAATCACACTATTACAACAATTAGTTTTATGTTACAATCGGGCCTACTTATAAGGTACGGTCCCAAGCAATAACCTTAGACAGACCGTCCAATTTAGTTAAACCTGACATGCCATGCAAACCATTTGGCCTAGACCTTACGCCATCTGTCTAACCTGAACGCGATGCCTCCTACGTCAAGATTGGCTAGAGCTCCAATATGCCTAGACGCTACATTCTCCACGTCCCGTCTGGCTTAAACATTTCGGCCTCCACATCCTGTCTAGCAGCACCCCGATGCTAGCCTAAACGTTCCAACCTCTGTGCCCTGTATAGCGTCAATTTGACGCCCTCCACGTCTGGTATAGCGTCAACCTGATGCCTTCACTGTCCTGTTTGTCCTTCAACTGGGTTTCTTTCAGAGTTTCTTGAGACCAACTCTACACAGAATTTCAGACAGAGCAAAATGGATATCCGAATCACTCTGAATTTTTCTGTCTCAGCACACCACCAAATTCCGATATCTGATTTGTCTCAATCCAACTCTAACAACCTTGACCAGGGCACTTGCCTTACAAAGTTTGATGGAAAATGTAGTTTATCTTCTACTCCACTAGGAAACTTGAGTTTAAGCACAGACAAAAACATTACCACTACCAAAAAAATGATTAGTATGATTTTTTTTTTTCAATTTGGATAATGAATATGTCACTTATCAACAGTCTCACAAGCTGTAATATCTCAAAAATTCCTCTTTTTTCAAAAGCATAAGATTGCAGAATTACAATTCATGGTAAGATAAATTGGATAAGGTCTAAAACACAATCATGAATTTTGTACTGAAAATGTTGGTCAACACTTACACTTAACAACATGCATTGAACCGCCTGAAAAAAAATAAATTGCAACTGAAAATGGGAATCATTTTGTCTATGCATGAAGAAATAAGCTAAGGATAAATTTTTGTTCTAAGTTTCTGTAAAATAAATTTTATAACACACGTTCTAGGTACATGTTCCACTTGGAAATAAAAATGTATGACATCTTTTGTTCAATAATCAATATATTTGATGCATTGATCCAAGCTATAGTTTTTTTAGATCAGAAATATGAAATTGATCGAAGCTATTCAAAAAAAATTAGAAAGAATATTTGATACAATATCACTAGAAATATAAAATTGATCAATATGTTTGACACATCATTCCACTTAGAAATATAAAATTTATATCAGAAAAATTGATCTAAGCTATTCAAAAAAAATGTAGAAAGAACGATCATATAGGATGATTATAGTTTGTAAACAAGGATGCTTCTGAAGTGATACAAGCCATATTTTAGCAGTATATTTATCATCTCATTCCCCATTATTATCACATGAGATGTATAAGATATTTCCTTTATCATCTTGGAGGGCGATCCCACCCTCGCTAGAATCTTCCTACTTATTTATAATTAGGTTTTCCAGCATCCTTTGAGAAATTCTTTGAAACAAATAACAGAGTTCATAGAAAATCTGTGAACCCTTCACATGGTCACAAAGTGGGTAATCAAATAAAGGACGGGTGATCTGGTTCACCTTGCATGACAATTGGCCCTCTCAGACATAGCTCCCCTTGCTGTCCAATAGCCAACACTTCTCCTGTGCCAGGATCCACTATCTTACCCTCCAGGTTGGCCACTAGTCGACCAGCTGAACCATAAACCCGATTCTCCTCTGGGTTGTGTAAATACTGCTGCCGAAGTTGACTCTGTTAGGCCATATCCCTAAATCAATCAATAAAGCAAAAATTTATTGAGAATCAAATTTTAGGTAAAAAATTCACTCTTTTATATATACACATGTATCACTAACAGCAGATAGCATGGTTGGTCATCCCTTCTTCTCCTATAAAGTCTATGAGAAAAGAAAGAACTAGAGTTGAATCTATACAAAAATACTACCAATACACACACATGCAAGCCTTTGACAAAAACAAATTGCATAATATGAAACAAAATATCACGATAAACACATAGCAATCATATAGTAAGAGATTTCTATCATCATACACTCCATAAAATCATAGACTGTTAGTGTACAAAGAAAAGTAGTATCACCACCAGTCATTTTGATAACAAAATGACGACAATTTACTATTCTATTTTTACAGTTACCAAAAAAAATACTCATTCTTAACAAGCAGTTTTAAGATATAACTGATGAATTAAACTCAAAAGATCTTTTTAACATTTAAGACTTGGTCCACTTCACTTGGATTCACCAATATTAAAGATGCAAATTGGTCAAATCTTTAGACCTAAGATCCATGGACCTAGACCCACAAGATTTGTGGGACCCATTGCTTGGCAAGTTCAAGATCTACTTTTAGGATAGGACCCAAAGTTGTAGACCCATGAACTTGAAATATGCTATAATTATTACAAATAAGTATATTAATTATTAATTTATTTACCTAAATGCATGTTATACAAGTAAAAATTTATCAAATTTAATTACAAAAATAATAAATTAAAAAACTCAAACAAAGTAGGTACTTTAAAGTTTAAATTTTGGTAATGATGCCTAAATTACTCTTTTTATTATACCCCATGGAATCATTTTTTCATATATAGACATTAACATAATTAAAGGATGTCTTGGACCTGATGTAGGGCAGTCGCTGCAGTCATTTGAACTACCTTGGTGTGGGCAACCCCAATAAAATTGGTGTTCCCATAGATTTAGAGAGGCTAGACCCAATTGGATAAGCCACCCATTCAGCCCCACAACCGAGACAAGATTACCTTGGCCAACTATCCAATCTTTCGTCCTCTCACAACTGGGTCATTACCTGAAAAAGATCTCTCTCAACAGTTGAGGCCATCTAGTCAACCATATAGGTCAACAAGAGATCCCACTTATGTTGACCATCTTCCCCCAACTCTGTCCACTCAAATGTGGCAAGATCAATCAACCAAGACTTCCTTATATCAATGGCCAGCCAAATATTCCCTGTGAACAGTGCATTTGGTTCCAGCTGCTCCTGGTTTTCCTCACCCTCATCCAACTTGACCCATGTGTCGTGTCTGGCCACCCCTACCTCAATAACACCCTCTTGCCCTGGGTGCCTAGCCCTTCCCCCGTGAACCATATTTGTTCAGGCTAGTCCAGCCATCGACGTTAATTTTCTCATTCACGTAAGGTAATTCAAGTATGTTACACTAGAAAATACACGACATCTGCAAATATATGGCTGATCTTGATTATGCTTAATTATGATTTTGAATGGAACATAGGAATGAATAATAAATATATGCTTAATTATGCTTCCAGTTTAGAATGACCAAAGCGAAAAACCGATCCAATTCAACAAAGATTATATATAGTTTCTGATTTAACGGGTAACTGAAATAAAGTTCCTAAATATAACTGAAATGCTTCCGGTAACTGAAATGAAGTTATGATTATCAGACTAACTGATCACACAATATTTGATGTCCGGAACAACTCAATCACCTGTGCAATTTGTACTCCAGGGAAACGTGCCAAGAACTTCTCCGCTAACTCCTTCCCAAGCGGGGCACCGCCACATCCGATGCTCTCAAGCGAGGACAGGTCGTACCTCCCGATCAAGTCTGACTTCGCCATAGCCAACACCAGCAGTGGTGCTACTAGCATGTCCGTGACCCTGTACATCTCTACCGCCCTCAGCATCCCAATGAAATCGAACCTATCCATCAGCACAATCGCCACACCGCATGCCACCGACCCTAACAAAACCGAGAATCCGAACACATGGAAGAGTGGCACCGGGACCAGCCTAACCAACGGCACGTCCCGCTCCCCCTTCATCCCCTTCCCATCCCTCATCGCGTTATTCCTCGCCTCAATAATGGAGATCAGAGCAATGATGTTGCGATGAGTCAGCTCCACCGCCTTGACCCGCCCCGTCGTCCCGGACGAGTACATGACGGCAGCAGTGTCCGATTGTAGGACGTCACGCGAAACCGCAGGAGATTCGACGGATTTCAGCAGCAGAGACTGAAAGAACGGAGAATCGAGGAGAACGACGTTGGCGAAACCGGGGGGGAGGAGGTGGGAGGTGGAGGAGGTGGCGAAAGCGACGGCGGGCCTGGTGAGGACGAACTGGTGGGAGATTTCCTGGGGAGTGGAGACGGGATTGGAAGGGGAGACGACGACGCCGATGGAAAGTAGGGAGAAGTAGAGGACGGGAACCTCGAGGCGGGCGGGGGAGAGGACGAAGGCGAGCTGGCCTTTGGAGAGGGAGAGGGGAGGGAAGAGAAGGGAGGCGGAGAGGGAGCGAACTTGGGACTGGAAGTGGGAGAAGGAGAGGGATCGGGACGTGGCGGAGTCGATGACGGCGGCGGTGGAGGAAGAGGAGGAGGAGATGAAGGAGAAGGCGTGCGACGTGACGGAGAGGGGCTGGGATGGGGTCGGCAGTGGGACGGGCGGGCGGAGACTGCGGAAGGTCTTCGTCTTGCTGCAGTACCCGCTTCTCTGGTCCATGGAGCACCAGGAGGAACCCAAGTGTTTTGCGGGATGCGAGAAGATCGTCGGTAGTGGAGAGAAATGTAACGACCTTTTCTTTCTTCGGCGGTTGATTTTCCGGGGGCTTTGTTTCATTAGAATTTTTTTTAAATTGAAATATTAAAAATTTAAAATATTTTTAATTTTTTAAAATAAAAAATATATTTTTTATAAAATATATAAATAATCTTTAAAAAAATTTATTTTAAATATTTTAATAATAAAAAAATTTCAAATTTTTATCATTTCTTTCCGATTCTAAAAACACAAATACCTTATAAAAATGTGCTGTGTGGTCCAAATTTTTCCGTAGATTCAATATTTTTCATTTGAGTTTAAGTCGATTAATAAATTTTTAAAATCACTATTAACATCATTATTACTGTATAAACTTTAACATATAAATTTTTACTACTTCAATTATCATAAAATTTTAATTATATTTACAAAATTAACTTCAATTTTAACTCTATTCAATTTTCAAAACAGACACTAACCTTCTCAAAACGAATTCTAATTCATTGTAACCATTGGATCGGATGCATTCTATTTTATTCCACGTCTCCTTTCGATTATTTCTTCGAGGCTAGGCCCCCGGTGAAAACCATTTTCCATTGTGATGTTGACGTGAAACTAATTTGTTCAATGAAGACGCCAAACAAAGTACTCAGATTTGTTTGTTTATTGAATCAATTCATGAACCATGTCTGAAATGCGAATAGAATTGGTTTGGTATTAATATATATAGAATTTGCAGCAGTTGAGTCAAAACAAAAATCTACTCAAGCTTGCTAAACAATAGTCTAGAGAAGTTTCCTTGTCATACTAATGGATGACATGATAAACAATCGAAATAAAATTATAAGGATATAATAACATATCAGATCCTCATAGTGATTTATTTGTTTTCAGATCAATTCGTATTTTCAACAAAAGTTGGTCGTGGTACTTTGACAACATAGTGCCAACCGGTTCGAAATAAAAGTTCGTTGATTAAGCACAACGGTATTTATAATCTACTTCAAGAATCCAAGTGAACACAAAAAACACTACCAATATTTTTTAAAAAAAACAATTTAAACAGATGGCTTTCAGATTTGGAATATGTCACGGCACTACCATAGGAAAAAGTTGGAATCAAGAAAAAGCACGAGTCTTTCCCGCCTGGAGTTTCTGATAGGTTTGTCATGCTATACAACTGCAGTATAAGCCGAAAGCAGACTGAAAATAGATATGGTGGCATGCATCAACGACGACGTTTCTAGATATATTCAACCATCCAGCAGTGTCATATGAGTTTGCGAGGAACAGAATCGAATTCATCAAATTCAAACCGTGCTCTATCTCTGCCAACCTAGGAAAAGCAAATCATAATTAAGAACTATTAACTTCGTTGGTGGCAATGGATTAACAATTTAACAGCAGTCGAACAACCAAACTCACCTTTGTCACGTATATAGGATCACATGATATTTGGTCCTCAATTGTGCTTAATTTCTTTGAAAGTGTCATTACACTGCAGCAATTGTAACAATGAGAATCCAATTAATCATCATCCTCACATTTCGTGTGACAGTAGTTCAGCTAAAAGCAATGATCCAATTTCGTTCAGAGTGGTGTAACAGCAGAGTTTCATGAAGAAGAAACTAAGGTTGAATTTTTGTATATACAAATAACAGGAAACCAAAGCAAAAGAAAAACATTTCCTATTTGATCAAGAAGTGCGTCAAAAATATTGGTCTTTTTACATATTTTCACTAAGTAAATTCCTTTGCCTTCAATGAAAGAATTTCCTGCACTTTTCCATCCACATAAAGGAGGATCTTTTTTTGGCAAAGCGTTCCACTACAAAGTCACGACGAAAATCTCATGGCCATCAATATAGCAAATCCATCTCCGATTATGTCGATATAGCCAATAATGTATTCATTTTCCTTTTAGTACTCCATTCAATATCTAAGTACTTTATCAAAAACTTTTTCTAAATCAATAATACCATATGAAGGTCCTTCTACTTAACTCTAAAAATTTTCAATTAAATGTTTTAAGCAGAAAAATTACATCTATTATTGGCATGCCCAGCATAAATCTAAATTGATTTTATGTAATTGTGGATACATGCCTTAACTTTTGTTCAATTACTTTTTCCAAAGTTTTATTATACAATTCATTAACTTAATATCACAATAACTATTATAATCTTTTGTCATCTTTATTCTTAAATTTAGGTATTATAGTGCTCTTGTCCCATACATCTGATATCATCTGTCCTTAAAATTATATTAAAAGTAAAGTTAAACACCTAATCTTTTCATCAACCATATACTTTGAAACCTCAATAGGAATATCATCAAATCCAATGATTTTCTACAATTCATTTTCTCAATGACTTGTTTCAAATCAAAATACCAAGTCTTCCAAGATAACCATAATTTTTATTATTAAACTTGATTGGCTAAATTTTCCATATAAGAATTTTCTATGATAGTTTCAATAGAAAGTTTATCAAAATATCTATAGAATCTATCTATATTTTCATTATCTGTCACTAAGACTTGATCAAATTCGTCCTTAATACACTTCTTCAATAAAATCTGTCCTCTTTTCCTTGCCTTAACCAATTTATAAGTGACATTTTCTTCTTTTTTTCTATTCAAAATATCATATAATTCATTATAAGCTGGACTGGTAACTTCACAAACTATTTTCTTAACCTTCTTTTTTGCTAACTTTAAGATTCTCGAAAATTCCATATTTATGATAAATTATTACCCTGTTCAACACAACGTGACATAATTGTTACCAAATTTTACATGTTTAGCATTCAAAATGAATTTATTTAATATACAAACATAAAACTAGACGCAAGTATGTTTCTCATATATTTGAGTTTATAGTATCTTCAATAAACAATCATAATTTCACTCAACTATACAAGAATATGATAAAAAATGATAAACATAATAACATGATTAGGACATAGTATGATGCCTAGGTTTGCTTAATTATATAACCCAATGCTAACAACTATGACAATTACCTTCGAATGCAAAAAATTCAAAAAAACTGTCTCCAACTTGTTTAGACCACCTTTTTCCCTATTTTAATATACCCTATGCTAAAACTCAAAAATCAACAAATCTAATGGAAAGTTTGTAAGATGCAGTAGACATCATAGGCATGCTCATCTTATACTGATGTAACAATTAATGAGAGAAATTTTCTTTAAGCAGTTAAATGGATTTTATTACAAATTAAAAAAAGAAAATTTGTGATGACTCTTATTAATTGTCTTTGTTGGAATTTATTTCATTGAAAGCTCTGCAGATCACACAAGAGATCTAATAGGTTGGTTTTAATGATGACACAGCACCAGGGTTAAATGACCACTTGGATATATTAGAAATTAAAAAAAGAAGCAAATTTGTGATGACTCCTATCGATTTTAATGCCATCTTTCCAGATCACTTGGAGCGTAGTTGAATATAATATTTACAAGGCTATCCTTCTTTGCAATTCAACAAGCTCATACTCTATTAACTTTCATCCCGAATCCAATAATTATGGCATAGCAGGAGACTATAGGTCAAATGTTCTATTAAACTCTTTTTTAAAGATTATTTCTGAGATCCTCGTCAAAAATTAAAGAATATTTGTTTCATTCCCTTTGAGACAGACATGAAACACAAACATAACCGACCAGCCAAAGAACCCCAAGTTTTCTCATGAAGCATTTGAATGATCAAATTGCATACTCAAACAGGATGCTTACGCATATGTAACAGTTGTGGGCATAAGAACAAGTTGACACCCTCAAACACTCAAACAGTTCTATGAAACTCTGTACCTTCTAGTGAATTTTATTTTCTCAAACTGCTTTCAAGTTCTAAATACCTTCAAACGATTTGCTCAAACAAGAATACTTGTGATATTTCTGTAACAAGACATCCCTCTACAATGGTTAGGGGCTATACATAAGTATAGAACAAAAAGGATACATTTCGACATACTTGTGAATGAGTATCAACTCACATCTCATGATGTACATTATCTTAAAAAATGAGCATTCTATCGTCAACTAAAATAAATTATAACATGATATATTTAAATTTTTTCTAGGTACTTTAGACAAGTAAAAAGGAGATATACTAAGCAGTGGTGGGCATAAGGAAAAGTTGACATATAGGCAAGATTTCTATATAAATTTCACTCAAGAGCCCAAATGCTTTGGTAGGGTGGACACCATGTTGCATACTCGCATAATTAGCACCTTAGGAGTTAGGACCTACTTCCAACTAGAGCACATTAAATTTTCATGTTCAAATCATTCTTAAGTGAATAAATTGAAACAGCCAAAAACAATCACAGTCAATGAGAACATAAAAAACTGTGAGGGCTTTGTCAGATATATAAATGAATGATTTAATATATGCATTTAATTCCATTAGAGTATTGATTTCTAAAGATAGAAAATGGACAATGTCCACTGTTGTACCTTCTAATTGATGAATCAATTCGCTTGATTATGTCACAGCTGTTGTATTGCTCAGGATCTTCATCAAAACTAACCATCCCATCCTTTTGATTGATTGTTGCAAAAATTTCACCATCTTGAATCTGGGAAGAAAGGTAAGTAATAAAAACAAGCACTATCTGGCAATAACTTTTTCGCATCAAACAAAATGGTGAAATACCATGTGAAGGACATGCATTTCTGCTTCCTTTGGTGTCTCAAGCTGCACAACATTGGCTATATCATGGAGAGAAAGGGTCAGGTATGTTTGTGTTAATCTCTGTATGTTACGCTTGTACAGTGATGATAAGACCTGCTTAACCAGTCCCATATTGTTGTCCTATATTGTTAAAAGATACAATAAGCTCAAATTACTCTAAGAAATAAATTTTTTAGAAGAAAACGCCGATTAGCACAGAATACAAACAAATAAATAATAGGCCTCTCCCTAGTATATGAATAAACTCATACGACTAGCATCAGAAGAGACTGCAGGAGGATAAAATTAGGAATATCAATAATTATTACGGGCGAGAGAATAGAATTAACAGATGCACCAGAATATTTATCTAAGAAAAAACATTTATACCAGAATCAGTGAAGAAAGACAGAGCTCACATTCTGAAACTTCTCTGTGTTTGACTGAATCAATTGCTCCAGTTCAGAATATTTTCCATTCTCATAGCTGGTTACTAATTCAACATAAGCCTGGAAAGAAAACACAGAGATCAAGATACAAAAAGAACTATAGTTTAGAAAATTGAAGACAGTGTACATCTTGAGAACTATAGTTACTAATTCAACTATATTTTGCTTCATAATGTAAAATTTTATTAGATGAAAAACACCTCCCAATTAATGGTCAAAAAAATGGAAAAGACGTCCATTAAATGGATTTCAAGCACAATCCTTTTCATTAAAATTTCCGTTAAATAGAAAAAAAACAGCCATTTAACATTTTCGGTTTGATTCATATAATGTTTGTCTTCTGTTTCTTGAAACATTATTCCCAATTGACCTTCCACACAAAAGGCTTGTACCATCAGGGACATAAAGATGTAGGATATAAAAGACACATGAATCGGATATTTACAAATAAAAAAAAATAAAAAAAATATGTAATCTAAAATACGCACTACTTTTGGTGTAGCAAATTGTGCATTCAAAAATATTCGCAATAAAGGGCCTTGAATGTCAACTTATGTACATACAGACAGGCAAGACAAACCCATGTGATAAGGGCAGATCAACACTGTAATCATCAAGAAGAAATACCAACAATCAATCAATGCCTTAATCTCACTATGTGAAATCCGCAGTACAAATCCTTTTCGTCCATCTATTCCTATCCACTAATAGCATCAAGAAGAAAAAATGCTAAAAATAAGGAGAGGAATACTCACACTTTACTAGACTCATGAAGAAAAGAAGATAAGGAAGATATACCCAATACCTGATTACCACCCCCCTAACCATGTGCCATTCCCATATCCAACTCAATATGTCACTGACAATGGTCTGGGATACTTTGGGAGCCATATCCTAGACATAAATGAGACTGAAGTATCAAGCATCAACTTCTGTACGCATACGCACAACATATTAACAATATTTTCACAGGCCTTATCTATGATACAGACACTGGCCTAGGATGTTGAACATGTATTCTCGGTGTATTTGTGTCTGAACGAGACTTAGAAGTATCACATTTATTAGTTTACTGTATTTTAATTGTAAAATGTAGATTTTGGCAGCATTGTATAATGTAGATCTACAAAATATATCAAATTTACTTCTCATATAAATACACGTGGTTTACTAACAGCATTTTCAAAGGTTTTATTATTGTGTTTTAAAATCTTGGTGATTTCATCATGTACTTTCACATTTGTGTCTCTTTTTGAAAGAAATGGTAGACTGATTCTTACTAGAAACTCTGCTCCCAAAATTAGATTACACATAATAAAAACCAATTCACAACCATAAACAAAATCAATCTACAAGAAAATTGTGTCAATCACCACTAAGCTTTTCTTCATGCAACCTGACCTTCCCAAATATTGGATTCGTGTCTACTAGTTGGAAAAGTTATGTACCCATATCCTTGCCAGGTTCCAATATTTGTACCTATGGTTATATAAGTTTCATAGGTACACGTATCCACTCTAAATGCCAATAGTACCTATGGCTATAAATAAATTTCATAGACAGGAACAAAGCAAAGACTGCAAGGAAACAATAGGACTATAGGAGATGACCCAACTTGAAGGATTTAAAAACATACCACATAAAATAGGAAAACTAAGATTGAGACAATCAATAATATAACTTATATCTTAAAAAACTATGAATAGGTGGATCTTAAAAAGTTTAGCATATTATGTATTTCAATTTTCAACATATCATATAATAGTAATCACTTGAAAAAGAAAACAAGGAGATACACAGCAAAAATTTACATACCCATTTGGCGACAAGTTCCCCGTGCAACCAACAAATTTATGACCATGAGAATTTCAAGTGATTAACATAAACTGTAGGAATGTAGCATTTGTCATTGTCAACTGTTGACAGATTACTACTAAGAGTAGTACAAAGCAGTGCTGCTGAGGTGGCATCTGGACACCTGGGTGGAAAATGAGCTCCAGGTGGTGGATCTACTGAACCCAAAACCCTTCAAGGCACTGGGTGACACAAGGCACGTGCCAAGACACCACCCAGATGGCACCAAGCGCCCACTAAATGGATTCATTTTTTAAAATTTAGATTTTTCTATTCTAGAAGTTCATTTTTAAAAATCCAGATGTTTACTTTTCTAAATCTATTTTGTTAAATGAGATGTTTAGAATTAGATTTCATCAGTTTAAAATTTAGATTTTGAATGTTTATTTTTAGTTTAATTAAACATTGAATCATTGACACGTCTTAGCTATTTGATTTGTTGTGGAACTGTGTGATTTTGTCATTCAATGTTTATTGTTATTGCTATTTGACAATGTATTCCGTTCACTTATTAAATGGTTGCCTTTGAAATGATCACTATTTAGTTATTTTTTGTGCTAAAGAGTATCTATTTTTCTGCAAATTACACGTTATTAATTGCTTTCAGGTTAGATTTTTATAAAATACGTCAATAAATACGTTTTAAATGAGCAGATAAAAATCCAGTATATAACAGATTTTTTATAACTGTCTACCATATTGCACATAACTATAAATCTGAATATATATAAAAAAAATAAAATTAACTATGGCACTACCTTAGGCACCCAAGGTGCCTGGATGTCCTAATAACCATGGTACAAAGAGAATAAGCATGATACTAAGAACTAAAATTCATTAAAATTACAAACTAAACAGAAGTTCCAAATCCAAAAATTTATTGCAGAGCACCTGAGTATGGTTCTTCAAATTTCTTTGCACTGCAGCAGATGTATATTTTGGCAGTGATGGCACCTGTATGGTTGACAACAACATACAATGAAAAGATAAAGAAACTAAAATGCATACTGTAATAAAGAGCAAACACAAAAATTCATGGACTTGCATAAACCCTTTTTTGTGGTGAATGAGGGATCCAACTTAGGAAGGATTGTCTCAGTCATCATTTATGACAGATATTCCACCCGTGAATTTCAATTAAGTACTTTGCCAAACATATTGATATCCAACAAACAAATCATATGACATACAAAAAAAAGTTGCATCCTTGCCATGTATTGGTGATGTCAATATGTGTATGTGTATAAGTACATGCAGTTCTGTCATCCACTTTCATGAGTATACAGTTCCAGCTTAAAAGTAGTCTAAATTAAGCATACTAAACGATAATATAAACAATATAAATAATATTTGATGGTTGAGATTGGCATAAATAATATGAAAAAGTAATAAAATTAATACAAGTACAAGTATATGTTTGGTTTTGAGAAATGATAACATAACTCATAATATATGAAGTTACAATCAACACTTAAAAAATGTTTTTTATAGAGCTATGAGACTTAATATGTTGCTCCAATTGAAAAAAAAGATAATAGGATAGTCATACATAGCATACACTTTAGCTTTTCATTACCTGGAATCCTGAAACAATTTAAATACAATGATGTTTTTTTTTTGAATTTTGAGGTAAATTATTTGGATATTTAGAATTATTGTTTTTGTGAACATTATGAATATGAACTTTCAGTACAAAGTTTAGAAATAGATTTCAATACCATTAAAATCTTTTTGTCATTTTACAAATACAATGATGAATATTTTTGAGTTTTTTCAAGTAAACTATTTGGATATCTAAAATTACTGGTTTTTTGAACATTAGGAATCTATCTTTCTTTTTTATTTTGAATCCCAACTTTCTGTACTAAGTTTAGAATTAGATTTCAATACAATTGCAATCTAATATATTTGTCATTTTACAAATGAATTCAAACTGATGGTAAACTCTTATTTATAGATAACATGTTAATTAAATAAAAGATTTATAATGCAATTTACAAATGATGTTCAAGTAAATGTGAACTGTATAAAATGTGCACAAGTCCAATCTGCTGGCATGGTGAAGACAATGTAAGGCATGACAAGAAGTTCAAACATGTGCAAAATGTTAGCACAGTTCCAAATGCCATTTTCCCATTGGAAATTGTTCTGAAAAAACAAAAGGAAAGACAGATATCTCTAGAATGTCCCACAGAAATACACAAAATATATGAATTACAATTTTAAATTTGAGGCTAAGTTTAAGTAAGCAAGTACGCATAAATATTATTTCTAGAAATTTTAATGGTTCTACAGTTCTTTTGATATCCCACTATTTTAAAGAATTACTGTTATATAAAATCATATTAGGTTTCAATGATGTAAAAAAAAAGTAAGATGTGCATTATATGGATTGGAAATTAAACTACTTTTTTAATGGAATTTTAAATGGGTTTCTAGAAAAAATAATATACATAAAAATGAATAAATATAAATATATTCACAAATATCACAATCATCAAAACAATTGAATAAAATAAATTATTCCACAAATACACCCAATACGATTTCAAAAAAATTTATCATTATGTGCAATTGTCACTCAAAATAAATACTTAAATTGAAAGCATAAATAAATCTATAAAAAGTATAATTAAAGTTATAAACAAAAAATAAGTAAAAAATAGCAAAATCATATCAACACAAAAGACTCAGATGAAATATAAAGATTAAAAAAACGGATGAACATAAAAAATGACAGCCACTTTTCAGAAAAAAGGGGCAAAACCAAAATAAATGAAAAAACAGTCATTTGTAACATTTTTTCCCAAATTGTTTTTCTCATTTTTCCAGAAAATGAAAGGATTAAGGTGAAAAATGTTTAAACAGTGTTTAAATGGCCATTGTTTCTGTTTTTATGACAATGTTGGGTCTATATAACAAAACTAGGTACATTTTAAAATCAGTATGATTTATAGACTTATAAAAAGGCAAACCTAGTGTACGAAACTCCCACAAATGTGAGGTCTGGGAAAGTCTGATTACATTCATCTTTACCTCCATAAATGGAGAAACAGCTTCCCAAAATTTGAACCCATGAAATCTAGGTCACAATAGAGTACGTAACCTTACCATTGAGCTTCACCCTCTCTAGCCTTCGTAAATATTTACAATTTTATAAAATTTCCTGAATTTCAAATTTATGTTCATTTCAAGAGTTTTTTGCATTTTCTCAAGTATCCAAAACCAAATGCAAAAGATTAACAGACATGAGTGCATCAATATTCAAATTAAAAACAGACAAGTGAAAGGATGAAAGCTCACAAACCTGTCCATTAAGGATGAGTGAAACCAGAATATACTTTTTGTATGCTTCAATAGCTATTGCATTTAAATGTACCATGGGAGAAGTAAAAACCTAAACCGGAAACCAAATATTAGTTTATTCTCTTGAGATAAGATAAGGCACTGAGCTGAATAACATTACTCACAATATGGAGGAGCTCTAAGGCTTTTTGGAAGCGTTTCAATCCTATATATATCATACCCCTGTTTCATTAATAAATAAGAAAATGTGTGAGAATCATGACACCATAAACAAAATGGAAAATAAGACATGAATTTCTACATGATACCAAAAAACAGGCATGTTTTCTGGGAGTAACTGTGGGACTGCTAAAGCATTAATCAATGCTTTATAAGGACACTTTAGAAGTACATATTAATTGAAAAAAGAACTAAGCCTAGATGGACTATTCCTTCAGCTATTTGACTTTTTGTGAGTGACTGCAGGATGTCCAAAACTATTTTCCGCTTCTTTTGTAACATTTACTTGTCATGTCTTTGGGAACTCAATTTGTTTTGTTATGTTGGTGTTTTTTAGAGGGCATTGACATTATACTTGTATAACAGCATGTTTGCATGAAATAAAAAGCATTATGCTATAATATTTTTTTACGTGTCCCTAATTTCTTATCAAACACTTCCATGGCACATGCATTGATCAAGTAATAAACATTACAATATTAAATCATGCAAATTAATTGAAAACCTGTAGTTCAATGTACCTTGTTTTTTTCTTTATTTGTTAACAAGATTCGACCTACTTCTTCTCAAAAAAACAAAAAATACTTTTCCCATGTCAATAAATGGTAATGTTTTCTGCTAAATATAATAATGATATTGTTACTTGAAAAGAACGTTCAGTTTGCTGGAGTTCTATTTTGCAATGTGCAGATCATGAGCAAACAGAACAGGCTTTTACAGGTCAATGGAAATGGAATGACATCATATACATTCCAAGTAGTTAGGGGTACTAATGTGTGAAAGAACAGGCTTTGAATAAGTTAATGCTGTGATTTAGCCACAATCAGGCTTTGTTTGCACAAAAGAATGACGAGGTATTTTACTTTCTTAAATGTGAGTCGAACAGTAATAAACAGCAGTCGAATGAGTATACAGAACTTACCCATAGTAACAGTAAAGAAAAAGGTCCTTTGGCTGTTCAACCTCTAAATTTTCATTTTCTAGCACACTAAGAGAAACCTTATAGGACTTCGATAGCAAACAAAGAATGAGAAAGTCTGCATGCAGTGTGTTCAAATGCTTATTGGAGGACTCAAGCTTTTGGAGAGCTATTCTTAAAGGAGCAACTCCCCTGATTGGCACCCGAAGCTGCATGACATAATCCTTGAACTTCTTGCAAACAGAAATGACTGCATGAAAAAAAAAAGATGGAGAGATAGCAATATTAGCTATTGGATATGACCAAGGATAATTAGAATATTATCTATTGGATGTGACCAAGGATAATTAGAAGAATTAAATGAAGCATATAATACATTTATCAGATGCCAGGCAGATCTGCTCAGGTATGCAGGAATCAATAAACCCAACAACGAGCTGAAGGAACTCATCAGCCTGTTCAGTTGAAAGCACAGCAGAAGAATATGCATCCCTAGTTCATGATTGATGAAAAGAATGGATCATATATCTGAGAGGTCAAAGACAATGAAAAAAGGCCAACTACATATTGATAAAGCTAGGCAAGAATAACGAAAACACCAATGACAAAGCATGATAAAGGATTCCAAACAATGGAATGTTAATAACTTTTTCTTTCAATGCTGCCCCTATTATGGATGGAAAAGACAGAGAGGAAATATCATGCACGATATCTAATTCCACTGTGAAAATCTTAATGAGCGTTCCATGCAGGAACTTCCTGTAACATTGAATCATTTCACCGTGACTGGAATACAATAATAACCCTATCATTTTGACCAAAATAACATGAATCATTTCACGTGAAATCCTCCAATGTCCAGCATCGAAACAAATGTTTAATTGAGTTCTCCTTTTCACTAAAAATAATCCTCACGAGTCCTGTACGGGTAGTCAGGTACAAAAGCGGAATGCTCCATTTGACCCGGATTTGAAAGTTTCGATCCACCTGTGGTGGTCAAACTTAGATAGATACTCTCAACAGCACCCCACACTAACGTCTCTCGTGCACAGCTTAACCCTTCAAGATCGCTACAAGTTCTTCTACGCTAAATCAGCCGCTTCCCCGCTATTACGCAATGCTACCCCCTCCAGGTAGCAATAAAAGCACACAATTTTGCACTAAACCATTTCAACCACGCGCAAAGTAGGCGATCATGCATCGAGATGATGCTAAACATCAACCATAAGAGTACCCGGAAACAAAAATGCAACCCAAGCCCCAAAACCAATAAAAAACAAATCAAACCGCATAAACATCCAACAACTCGGAGAACACAAAAACCCAACACCAGCCGCGCAAATCCACTGCAATCGAGGACGACGAAAGAACGAGCGTTATGGACAGCGACTGAAGGCTTTCACCATCAAAACCGCCAGAATCAGAGAGGATGAAACTTTACTGCAGGAATACTTACAGGACATAGAGGTATCCGAGGGAGTGCAGGGCAGGGTCGAGCTGGCCGAGGAAAGTGAGAAGTTGCGTCGCCTGGGACTGGAGCGAGTCCTCGGCTTTCTTGAGAAGGTAGTGGAGGTGACACAACTCGTCTTCTCTTCCCGACAAGCCGTGGATGTGTGCGACGAGCATCTCCATCGACTCCATGATTGGGCGGGAGCCGGGAAGGGCTTTTGCTCGGACGGAAGGAAGAGGAAGGGACGAGGTCGAGAGAAACCACCGGAGGAACGCGCAAAATGGGTCGGGCATGGACCCGTTCCACAGATGACGTTCGGATTTATTTTTTTCGAAGAGCCGGATAATAATGTAATAACGTTTGGATTGGATTTTAAAATGTTAATTTTTTTTTAAAATAAATTAATTAATTTCCATGTAGAGAAAATTTTGTGATTTTCCAAAAACACAATAAGAATTCTGTTTTGGGAGGATTTAAATCCTTAAATGATAGGTAAAACTGTATTTTGTGATTGCAAATTTTCTTTTGAAAATCAATGGCTAAAAGGCATTGATGAGGATATCACGTTAGGTAATTTTAAGTATTTTATTTTTTATTTTTTTATTACTTATAATAAATTTTTAAAAAAGTAGAAACCCCAAAATAAAGCTTAAAATCTCTCACAGACAATCTTGTAATTCGGTTATGTTGACATTCCCTTCTATTTTGAGTATTTTTCTTTAATGCTTTGTAACTTCTCTATCATTATTCACCATATACAACACTCTTTATCTAATTGTTTTCAAATAATAGATAAGATTGTACTCTCAAGATAAATGAACCTTAAGAGTGCGTTTAGCGACAACTTTGAAAATTAGATAAAATTAATGTTAAAGTTAATTTTATGAATGAAATTAAAATTATATAATAATTACGTAATAATTGAAGTGATAAAAATTAATTTATCAAATAATAATGATATTAAAAATAATTTTAAAACGTAGAAAAAATTAAAACCAAACGTACCCAAATGCAGCGTACAATTGCACGCACATTATTATGTTGCATAATAACTGTTATGGATGCCATTTCATTATCAGTTGACTACAAAAATAAAGAATGCCTTGTTTAACAACACATTAACTTAAAACATTGGGTAGAGATCCAAAATTTGAATCTCACCAAACATAGAACTACCATTATTAAAAAAGCATTAGGTTGAGATTCTAAATATATAACTCCTACCAATATTCTTTTGCAAATATTTTGTATGGAAATAAGGCTACAAAAATTACGGTGGCAGGCCTTGCCAAAATTACCGAAGCAGGAAAGTCCATGAACATTCCAAGGTCCAAATTATGGAGCACCGATTTGCTTCTGAATTATTTTTACTTTTTAAATTTATAAAAATATATAAACACTGTGTTTGTTAACAAGGTGAGATGAGATATTTATTATGTGTAATTAATTGTGTATAATAATTAAAGTGAAATAAGATAGTGTAGCAATTAAATGTAAAATTTCGATAATACCCTCACTCCTTTTCCCCAAAAAATGCGTCTTCGTACTGCCCTAACCCCACCGCCGCTAGTCTACCCCTTCTATCGCACCCGATCTGCCTCTCCTCCTGCACGCATCTCCTCCCGCACCTGGTCAAGCAGAAAATCGATGGTTACAAGCGACAACCGACTTATGAGAGGCGACAGTTGACCAGTTGGCTGGGTAGAATACTATGGAGAGGCAAATAAAATGATTAATTCACATAAAAAATCATGATTTACATCTAAGTGCAGAGTTTGAGAGTTAAGAAGTTTACCTACAAACTTAGACAAGGGTAAACTAGATTACCCTCGAGCTTGTGTCGATAGTCGCAGGTAACAACCAACTTATGGGAGGCAGCAACCGACTTGCTGACCAAGTAGGATGTTGTGGAGAGATAAAAAAAATCATAATTTATGTTTACATGCAGAGTCCAAAGGTTAAGATGTTTACCTACAAACTTAGGCGAAGGAAAACTGGATTACCTTCAAGCCTGTGTCGATGGTTGCAGGCGACAACCGACTTATGGGAAGCGACAGCCAATCTACTGGCCGATACACGTCTCCAGCTGTCAATTTCCCGACTCTCCCACCTAACTCTCCCTTGGGTGATAATTTTTCGATATATTTTTAAAAATATTATTAAAAATAATATTAAGAGTAAATTTGAAAATTATTGAATCATATGAACGTATTTTATTCATCATTCGTTATCGAAATTATTAACAAATACGACCTAAAACTTGAAAACCGGTAAGATATATAAAACTACATACATTAAACGATTCAAGTGCGTGGAGCAGGTTAAAATATGCTCGGATTTGGGTTGGACAAAATATCCAATACTGCGGTAAAACCATTCAGAACTTTGCTTTACTGTTAAATGGTTTGTATGAAAAGGCAAATCCAATGGCACGAAATATCCAGATCTAAAAATAAAAATGATTTGATCCTACATCTTCAAGAGATATTCCCTAAAATTTAAACATGGAACCTCGAAGTCACAGAATCATTAAAAAAAACATTACCCACCAAAGGAGGAAGCTAAAAGGCTCCTCACATGAAAGATGATTTCTGAAATAGAGAGAATGTATGGCAACAAAAAGGACGGCATATACTGAATGGGCCGAAAGAAATAGTGATTCAACCAGATGCTTACAAAAAGAGAATTGAAAGAGTATAGAAAAAATAACCGCTCATCTCATCTCCCATTATGCGGTTTTGATGACATTGATTTACCAAACAAGAACAATAAAATTTGGTATTAAAGACACTGAATGTTTTATGTTTGTCAAAGGCTTGTGCATGGGCGTGCAATGATAACGGTGCGTGGAACTTGTGAATGCTCCTCATCAGAACCAAAACAAACGAGACCGTTGATTAACTAAAATGACTGAACTGATCAGCCCAAAGGAGAGTTGGTTTAGGCTTTAAATCCACGCTTGGGAGATCTAAAAAGGCCACAGGTGAAGAGTAATATTGAAATAATCCCACAAGAAAAAAAGAAGAAGTGAAATTAGAACTAGTGTAAACATACAAGGAAGATTTCTCCCTGAGATAGCTGTCAATGTTACAAAATCAAACTAAGGCAAAAATAGTCCACCAAGCCTAAGTCCTCACATATCCCTGACATGATATCAAGAGTCAAAATTCAGTTTTTTTGATAATGTTAAAAAAACGATTTATTGAACCCAACTCTCTACATTTTCATTTGATGTAAAAAAATAGATACTTGTAGGAACTATGGAAAAATTGCTACAGATTGAAAGAGCATTGGAATAATCCTACAATGGAAAAAGTATGAGCATAGCATGTATAGATATAAGAAGAGATTTATTCACTCATAGTCAATTTATTTTGAATCGGATATCTAAATTTCAACTGCTATCAACCTTAAAAGAATGCTGATGCATTAAAAAGAACATTAGAATTCACACCGAATATGCATTCAATATGCACACAAATATATTTGAGACTTGAAGTACCTAAGCAAATTAACAGCCCACGATAAACTATGAACCGTGAGTCTATGTCAATGGTGTAGTAAGATTAAAGTGTGGAAAATTCAATGATATATATCATTTCTGTCACAAATAAATAACTACATCTTGGATAGTTGCAAGTACTAATATAAGTATTGGAATAGATGGTTAAGATTCAGTGATTCACTTATTTTGGTACTCTTATGGTACCCTTAAGGTAAAAGCATTATTGCAAGGCTAGTGAGTTTTGTCAACAGTAATTGACCGCAGCCATAAACCAGCCGGTGATGCTGAGATCCACAAATGTAATTGATATTTCAACACTTGATAAAATATTGATGAGAGGAAAGAAGCCATGAAGAAGCCTAAGATTTCTAAACCAGAAACAAATCATGAAACAAGTTCCCAAGTGCTCCAAACAGCAACCAATAAATGTTTAACGATCAACGGTCCAAGAATGTCACGTAAATAACCTATACCACCGAAAGCATAGTTGCAGGTAAATTTCAGGGAAGCAAGTGAACGGAAATATAAAGAACCGGGTTGGGGAGGGCGTGGTCTGTAACATGATCAACAGAGCATGATATTGGTGGAAAACGAGAGCAAAATGTGCCGGTTAATTATCTTGAAATATCCGGAAAAAATGTCAAACAAGCGCGTAAAACAAATACCATTTGATGCAGCCCAGGTCCAGATTCTAGAACATGTCGCCAATAACTTCACCGAAATCTTAAGAGGCTTCAGCAACAGGTTGAGTGAGACCATGCTTCACCTAATTGATATTTCAACACTTGATAAAATATTGATGAGAGGAAAGAAGCCATGAAGAAGCCTAAGATTTCTAAACCAGAAACAAATCATGAAACAAGTTCCCAAGTGCTCCAAACAGCAACCAATAAATGTTTAACGATCAACGGTCCAAGAATGTCACGTAAATAACCTATACCACCGAAAGCATAGTTGCAGGTAAATTTCGGGGAAGCAAGTGAACGGAAATATAAAGAACCGGGTTGGGGAGGGCGTGGTCTGTAACATGATCAACAGAGCATGATATTGGTGGAAAACGAGAGCAAAATGTGCCGGTTAATTATCTTGAAATATCCGGAAAAAATGTCAAACAAGCGCGTAAAACA